>JAJOZX010010819.1:0-25000 GCA_023014485.1 Bathynomus jamesi
TGATTGTTATGAGTTTTTGTGTTTTTGAATAGGGTCATGGCAGTATTTCAAGTCCTGAACCATTGTATTTTGATCTGAAAGATATAGGATTTACAATTAGGTAATATATATTTTTTAGAAAATATATACTATACACACTTAATATTTTAGGCCTTGATAGTCTCTGAGGCCTCATTAAAACACCCAACCACCACCAACCACCCACAGTGCTGGCTGAACTGTACTAACCTGTAGACAAGGAATTGCAACTATCTGTGTTGATTCTGCACTAGACAAGTAGCAACATGTTTCAAAGGCTTGTTTAGGCTACATGTGAGCTTAGTCTTCCCCTTTCATATATAACTATTATTGCCAGTGTAGATTTAGCAGTGAAATACAATTTTATTAAATTCTTTGAGCTGAGGTCAATTGATAGCTAAGAATAAAAATTCCTTGAAATGACAAGCAATTTATAAATATGGTGTTCACTTATAAGTTGTTACATGAAAAGTACCAACATAAACAAACTTTTTATGATTGTTTCTATTAGTCAAGAACTCTGACTTTGTTTTTTATATCTATAAAAAAATGTAATTTTAATTTCTATAGGCAAATTATGAGCTTAAGTGTGAAAAAATAGTGTAGAATTGACGCACAACTTATGAATATGGTGTTCACTTATATGTTAGTTACATGAAAAATACTAACATAAACAAACTTTTTTTTGCTGATCTAATAGCCAATGCCTAGCCTTCATTTTTTACATTAAAAAAAAAATTCTCATTTGATACCCCAGAGGTCAAATCGTGACCTCAAATTTTGGTTATAGTGTAACTTTTTATTTTTCAACCTAGAGTTCTAAAACGTGCATATTTGGATTTCTTGTCGTTTTCTGATTCTAAATATATATACTTTTATTAATTATGACAATTATTACCCAAGTTATGGCTCGCCAAATGTTAGTAACCTCGCGAGTGACTCAAATTGCCTGAGGTCATATCTCTTGAACCGTTGGTCGATTGACCTTATAATTTCAGAAATGGATTCAGGGCTCACAAACTCCCTATAACCAAATTTCAGCAAATATGAGAGATGAGGGTGTTAATTTCAATTTTTTTTGGTTGATCTGACAGAGAATGACCCAGTAGTGACTACTACTTTGATAAATATACACTGTATAACTACAGGAATACCTTGAAATTCGTCATTAATTCGTTCTGGAATAACACAACGAAATTCAAGGTAGATTATAAAACATGTTTCAATGAGAAAAACATTTACTGTATTATGTTATTAAACAAATTAATCAAATTCTACTCCTTTTCGGCAAAATATGTAAATATTGCATTGGTAAACAGTTGAATTTTGGCAATTTTGTCATTTTTTTTTCACATTTTTAAAAAAAATTACAAATCTACAAATATGGACGATGTAGTAGGGACCACTGATTAACAAATCATGGTAGTTGTGTGTTTTAACCTTCATCCTTTCTCTCCCATACAGGTTTGAATGCCATAACCCCCATAAAATCTAGCCCCATAGAATCTAACGTCAGAATTGTGGCTTAATGTTCTAAAAAGATAAAACAAACCAAAAAAAAGGGGTTTTTTTGTTTAAGAAGTCCTGAAATGGGTAGGCTTGCCAAATCTGAACAGGCCAACAAAGTGCACAGTGCGACTGGGTATACGTGTAATGTCGGTTGCTGAAGCTAGAAGTTAAGAAAGACAGAAATTAGATGACATTCATCTAGTGCGTTTGACTCCTTGAACTCGAACAATCATCCCCGAACCTTTTGAAAGTTTTAAGTGGTGGTACCTGCACATCAGTTAAGGCCAGGTATCAATAACACCTTGCCCTCCTTTCCATTTAGCCTAGTCAGGGATATTTAGGGTATAATTATTGTATGCGAACAAAAACAACTAAAAGAAGGACATTTAAGTTTCAAGATAAGGAATCAGGACGCAACTCCTCATTGTTTCTTGATTCATCTTGATTGTAACCCAAAGGAGCCTCTCTTGACCATTGTAATGCGAAGATAGATCACTTGCTTTGCCAAAATCCAGTTGTCTGTGACCATGTGTTAACATATATATGAAATTGTGCTCTTGCGATTGACACTGCGTGTACATTTGTGAAAGATATACCTTATTGCTTGTCTGCCCACTTACCTTAATGTCCTTGCTTCACCCTGCCTAACCCCCGCTTTTCTAACTTTTTCCTCCCTTTCATGTGTTGTATAGAATGTAAACTCCCCTTTCCCATCAATAAAGTTTGTCCATGGTTTTTCCTCTAGTGTGTTTTTCCAACCCGTTGAGGTTACAGTTTGATTTGGCTACGGCATTGTCATCGGGAATGTGGTGAGCATTTTTGTTTCCTTTTTCGTGGAATATTGGGAGGTCCTGAGGTTGGGTCAGTCCGGTGGGCATTGGGACACTTAACTAATCGCATTGTTTCTCTGTTCTGAGGATAACGAGGTCACGCCTGGAGGGTCGCGTCGGGATCAACGAGACTCCGGGAAGGTTTACCGCATCAGGGATTCTTAGAAGCCCGTCCTCCCTCAGCCAACGAGCCGCCTTTGGGTGTTTGGTTTTGAAGTAAGTCTTCTCCCCGTACCGGTAGACAAAAATTGCATGAAATAAAAATGTTGTCGGGTGGTTCACATTGACTCGGAACTTCATTGGTTTATTGGATAACCCCACCGCAACATTTTTGGTGCCCAGACCCGGGAACGGGAGGCACCCAACGTTGACGGCTTCGGCTTAGCACGGACGAAAAAAAAAAATAAATGTCAGATTTAGTTGAGCTCAAGACCCAGGTTGCCCAACTTGTTGACCTGGTCAAGGAGCAGAAACAACAAGCTCTAGAATCAGAGCAGAACTGGACGCAGCGGTTGGTGGACCTTGAAACGGTCTGGAAAGGAAAGTATGACCGGTTGTCCAAAGAAAATGATGATCTTGTGGCCCGACGTGAATACTGGCAAGAACGAATGGACCAACTGGAGAGAAAACAAGCAGCCAGAGAGGAACAATATGACGATCTTGTGGCCCGAAGTGAATACTGGCAAGGACGAGTGAACCAACTGGAGAGAAAACAGGCCACCAGAGAGGAACAAGAACTTCAGAGTGCCCGTCAGGAATATGAAGACCTTGTACCAGATAATGACATGGAGCAGAAGGTGGAGGTCAGAAAAGAGCCGTCCAAGGATCCTCGAACAAGGAAACATTCAGACGTCAGTTTCCACAGACCTCATAACCGCAGTTCCGAATCGTCTCATAATGAGGAGTCAAGCTCATCAGACGAAGTCAACGTCAAGAAGGAGGAAACGCGGCCTAGATACCCATCATCCAGAAAATATCATCATAGGGTCCCGCAGCGAACACCTATGAACGCTCCCGAATTGGATGACTTCAATGTCAATAGTGGGCGCTCCTTCCCTGAATATCTTGAAGCGTTTGAGCGCCACTGTGCCTCAAAATATATTGTGAAAGACGAGATTGGACAGGACGTTAGGAAAGCACTTGACCGGAAAACTTCAAGACTTGTACCATGCTTATGGGGGTTGTGGTGTCGAATATGACCACATGAAGGAAATACTGTTAACATGGCATAAGAGAATCAAGAAGACCGTGACCACTGGAAAGGTTGCCGAATTCAAGAATGCCAAAATGAAGTCAGGGGAATCTCCCGATGTATATGCGGGCCGATTGGAGACATTGGCACGAAGGGCATTCCCTCAGAAAGACATCGAGACCAGCAAGGAGTTAAGGAGGAAGTACCTCGAGACTGTCCCCTCAGCCCTGTCACAACACCTAGCGAGGATAATAACGGAAAACAAGACTCTGCACCAGAAGAAGGTCTACTGGTCCAACATTTTGGATTTTGTGGCCTTACAAGGAACTGAAAGTTCTGGGATTCCGACCATACCTGAACCAATAGAAGTCTTGCAAATGCAGGTCCCTGTTCAGGTTTCCGAAAATCTTGACACTTCCAGACAGGGATTTGTTCCTCAGAGCCAGCCACGACTAGGTAGGAATAGAGGGCGCAGTCGTCCACGAAGCAATGGAAATGGGACAAGCGTTTTCTCACGGAGGCAAGGAGGGTCAAGAGAAAACCAGCGAGGACAGGATCGCTCACGAAATCCACGACCAAATCAGGAAAGCAGTTACCGGCCAGGATCCTCGCCCCACCCTAGAGAACAACGACAACCCCGAACTCATGGCCAGAGGGAATCCAGCAACGGAGCAACAGATGAAGAGTGTCAGTGGTGTACCAGAAAAGGACATAACGAGGCCAATTGCCGAAGGAAGAATGGTGCCTGTTTGTTGTGTGGCGCGTTGGACCATTTTGTCCGTGAGTGCTCCAGAAATTCCCAGAGAACACCAACCCCTGACCCTACTGCCCGATATCATTGTTCCCGTTGTCAGGGGCCTCACCCTGGTATGTATTGTCCCGTGAGAAGTCAATATCAATCGACCTCAGGAAATCAAAATATGGAAGATCATGACGGCCAACCACCATCCCAGTCGGAAAACTAAGCATGTCCAACGAGGACAGGGACTCGTTGGAAAGGATTGTCACAATCCCTGATAATGATGACCACCCCAGAGCTAGATGCACCCCAGAGTTTGCCCCCCGAGCAACTGCCTTTCCTGAAGACCACTGGTTGTGTGACTCACCGGGCGATTTGAGAAGTCATGCTCTAGAGAAACCAGGGGAGCTTGGCCAACCGCCAACGACCCCTTTTGGAGCTTCTGAAACGATTTTTCACGAACAAGCGGCACCAGTTGTGGAACCTGATCTACCTACCCTTGATTTTCGAGGAGTTAAGTTTGCAGAGCTGGAGCCAGCAAATGTACTCACACTGGATGTCGTGATTAATAACACGATCATAAACAGTCTTATCGACACAGGGGCTCAAGTTAGTTTAATATCGGGAGGGCTGGTTGAGCAGTTGGGGTTGGTTCTGGATACCCAAGACAGGATACCTATTCGTGGGATAGGTAAAGACCTTGCATGCCACACTCTGGGGTCAATAAATATTGCACTTTCTCTACATAACATCGTCATGAAGCCTTGTACATTTCTGGTAATCCCGCATTTGGACACAAATTATCCACTTTTCCTCGGTCTAGATTTTCTAAGAAAGAATGGCTTGCAAGTAAATTTGTCCCGTCGAAGAATATCTGGAACTTGTGAGGATGGATCTAAATGGGATGTGTATTTGGGTTCAGGTGGGACAGAGTGTACGAAGCTTAGATACCAAGCTAAATGTTGGGCAGCTGAAAGTGTGCAAAGAAATGATTGTGGACCTGTTCGAGTGCCAGTAGAGTGGGAGGGGAGAGAAAGTGAATTGAATGGTCCTTGCGCATGTTCACAAGGGGCAAGCATGTGGTTTTATGATGGTAGTGCAGTGAATGCTCATTTAGGGGATAAGGTAATCGGAGTGCCAGGTATCATGAATGTTGAGCAACCGTCAGTTTTATTGTATACAAGGGGGAAGTCATTGGGAAAGATTAAAAAGGGAGACCTAATAGGATACATGTACACAATCGTTATACCTGAACATGAAAGTAATGTGCTCCAGTGTAGAACTGCGACGCAGGGAGATGTAGGCCCGAGTCAAGTGTCTCCAACTCTTCAAGATTGGACTCCAGAGCGTATACAGTCAGGAATAAGCCTGGATGGGTTAACCCCAGACCAGAAGGAAAGTGTTCATCGCCTGTTGGAATCCCGAAAGGAAGTATTGAGTCGTGGAGATGCCGATGTTGGTGCAGCAAGAATGACCCCACACCGCATCGAACTCTACGATGAAACCCCAATTTTTCAACGTCCAAGGAGATTCCCAGAACCTATCACACAGGTAATTGAAGATCAGTGTCAAGAACTTCATGAACTGGGTATTATTGAACCTACTACTTCACCATGGAGTGCTCCGGTAGTCCCGATTAGAAAGCCGGATGGTTCCATCCGGTTATGCGTTGACTATCGCAAGTTGAATAAAATTACCAAGCCAGATAGGTTCCCGATGGCCAACCTTACTGATTCGGTATATAGTCTCCATGGAGTAAGGTACTTCACGACCCTAGACCTTGTCCGCGGCTACTATCAAATGCCCATTGAAGAGGATAGTCGTGACTATACCGCATTCTCAACACCTCATGGCCATTGGCGGTTCAGAAAACTCAGTTTCGGCTTGAGGAATGCTCCATCAGCTTTTCAACGTGAAATGCAGGAAGTCCTGAAGAGTTTTTCCAGAAAGAACGTGCTGGTTTATATTGATGACATCTTGATTATGGAAAAGACTTTTGCAGCTCACCTGAAGTTAGTAGGCAGTGTTTTGAAAGTCCTGGAAGATCATGGGATTAAGATCAAGCCTCCAAAGTGCAGATGGTTCAAGTCAAAAGTACCCTTCTTAGGGCACACAGTTAGCTCTAGTGGATTATCAAAGTCTCCAGAATATATGGAAAAGGTTAGTAACTTCCCGAAACCTACCACCATTCGTGAATTGAGGGAATTTCTTGGACTCATCAACTTCCAACGAAAATTCCTACCGCAATGTTCCCCTCTCGCAAAACCCTTGTCAGAGCTCACTGGTAAATCCGCTTCGACTAATCTTCAATGGACATCTGAAATGGAGTCTTCTTTTGATGCACTCAAGACTGAGATGCAGAGGGAGATAGAGCTTGCATTTCCAGATTATCGGGAAACTGCCGAAAAGATAAACCTATGGGTGGATGCCTCTGCTATCGGCGCCGGAGCATGCTTAACTCAAGTTCAAGATGGGAGGGTTAGGATTATCGCACATGCCTCCATGACCTTCTCGAAACCCCAACGTAAATATTCCGTGACTGAACGCGAACTAGCCGCAATGCGATGGGGTGTGAAAACTTTTCGCGCCTTCTTATATGGCATCCCTTTTGTCTTAAATACGGACCATCAGGCTTTATTTTACCTCCACAACATGAAACTGGTAAACGATAGAATTGCTCGGACGCTAGAAGACCTGGCCGAGTTTGATTTTGAACTCCATTACATACCAGGAAAAGAAAATCAAGCTGCTGACACTTTATCACGCCATTTCCAGACACCCCAGGAAGATGGGACAGAAGTGACCCCCACTGATTTTCCAAAGGGATTAATGGTGCTTTTTAAACCAGACGGAGGGGGTGACTCATTAATCGAATGTCTCTTGCATGTCTTGACTCAAGTTTTGGAAAAGGAATGTCCGGACAGTGTCACCTCGCTCAGGAAGCAGCTCGTGGGTGAACTGATGACGAAACCCTCACGATATAAGATCCAATTGAATGCAAAGAAAAAGCAAAGTCTTCGGTTGATGACGTTGGCTGGTCAGCCCATGACTCTTGAAGTTTTGCTGGTTTGCAGTCATTTATACAATCTGGATATTGTCCTGCATTTTGGTTCAACTCATCCCCTCGTGTTTCAAGTCCCCGCAGGAGTGGGGGATGATAGCAGAGAAAGGGTACACCTTCAGTGCTTGGGTGGGATACACTTTAACTTGTTGCAGGAAACGAACACATTCCACGCTAATAACCTGTCGCTCATAAACACCATTAATTCTTATGACGCCACTGACTCAGATCCGGATCCAGTGAACCCAATTATGGATAGCCATGAAAACCCTGATCCTCAGGGGCAGGAGGTTAACCTGCATTTTCCTGAGTATCAAGTGGATATCGTATGTGCTCATTCGTCTCGATCTAGAGCAATTGTTCCTCTTGAATGCAATGGCCAGACTTATTGTGCTCTCGTGGATTCCGGAGCTGAGATTAGTTTGGTGTCTGAGACTACCTGGAAAACCATATTAGGTGAGCAGGAAGATTACTCAAAAGACATAATTGTAAATATACAAGGGATGGCTGAACGTCGGGTCATGGTGACCAAATTCGTAAATTTGGATGTATCATTGAGAACGCAAGTGAAAGCAAAAGACCATCCATTTGCTATCATGGATGATGGTTCTCTCCCATCATGCTTTTTGCTTGGAGCAAATTTCATGACTACTTCAGGACTAGTGCTAGATCTATCCAATGATAGCGTCCTGAAGGAGGGAGAAGTGGTCGCTACCTTCTTGGCAACGGCAGTAGACCCATCAGAGGGTCCTGAAGTGATCATTATCGGAAACGTTAGGCCGTATTCTCTTCTCGAACGGGTTAATGTTGAAACATTGCAGAGAAACGATCTAGACTTGCGCAGGCTTAGGAATTATCTAGGGAGAAGGAATGCGAATGCCCGTTGCCCGAGAAACTTATCTCGGTACAACCGCTATCTTAAAGACATCTATATAGAAAATGGGATTCTAGTTAAATACGACTCGTTAGATCTTGAACTGTATCCACAGAACTTGATCTCATTTAACTTCCTGATTGAACTTGCCATCAGTGTCCATCTTGAAATGGCCCATGTTGGCCGTAATAAAGTCCTGGAAGTTCTTTCTCGAGACGTATTTCATCCTCGATTGTATCAGGTTGTACAGGAAGTGGTCACGTCATGTTCACAGTGCCAACTGAACAAAGTCTCAAGTCAAATTAAGGGTCCACCTACCTTAAAGATCATGACCAGGTCACCTTTTGAATTGGTGGCTGCCGACTTGGTAGTGTTCCCAAAGACGTCTCGAGGGAACATTGGTTGTCTGGTAGTCGTAGACCACCATTCAAAGTGGGTGGTAGCCATCCCAATCATGAATAAGACTTCCCGCACCATCGCAAGATTGTTCGAGACCCGTGTCCTGCCTACTTTGTTGAGGAGGCCATGTCGGTTATTAACCGATAATGGGCCTGAATTCAGGGGTCAAGAATTTGAGCAAATGTTAGCTCAGTATGGCATCGTTCATGTTTTTACGACACCAAATCGTCCTGAAGGGAATGGGGCAGTCGAGAGAGTCAACCGTACCATTGGAGAGTTTCTTAGAAACCTTGTTCAAGGTCCTAGCTCATGGGATTTACATCTTCCCAGAGCCATCATATCATACAATGGTACTGTGCATACGGAGTTAACGATGTCTCCAGCGCAATTTTTATTGGCTAACTCGCATCCAGACCCAATTCCAGCCCTTATCTCGGCTCAGATTCAAGGACAATGGGTTCCTGGTCACCCTAGTTTTTGTTCCTTCTCTAGAGGACAGCTGGTGATCAGGAAGGTAGTCCAAAAGGGGCACCTTGTCATGAACAAGCTTCTCCCCAAATATTGTGGCCCATTTTGTATTGATCGGGTAGAGTCAAATGGAGTCACTTATGTGATTTCTCCAGCCTACCCAAATGACCAACCATTCTTAACATCATCACGTGCCCATCACACACAGTTACGCGCTTGGAAGGAGGCTCCTATTTTTCTCAGGAACCATCCAAGCTACTCCCGATTGGTAAAACTTCCCTGGGTTATCCCAGAAGATCAGCCTGATGTACCTGATCAGGAATATTCTTGTCCGAATGAAGTCCCAAACTATGCCTATCTGTTCGAAAAGTCATCTGAAGAAAGTTTGTGGGATTCTTCTAGTGATTCTCATGATGAGGTGGAATCGGGAAAGCAGGGGGTACCCTTGGTGCATCCTTGGATTTCTGTAGCGCTGGACTCTTCTGGGGAGTCTTCCAGTGAATCATCGGAGAGTTCACTTGGTTCAACTGAACCGGATTTCTCAGGTTTTCCTGGCACTTCTCCAAGGTTGTCAGAGTCTCCTGATAGTCGTCGAGATTTCTTGGGGTTTCCTGACAATCCTCCGGATTTCTCAGGCTTCCCCGATGCCTCTATTGTTAGGCCCATTCTCAGACCGGAGTCGCGAGTGGGAAAAGTCACATTCCGAGATTGTCCTGAACTGCCCAGTAGTGATTTGGATAATGCGATTGGTGAGATGTCGCCGATTCCCCATGTGACTGGCCAGGCACGGGAACGCCCGTGGATGATAAATTGGGTAGTTGTGATAGTCCACCTCACCATAGTTCCCCTTGTAGTGTCGCTGGGTCAAGTGGTTTATCTTCTCCAGACTCTTCCTCCCTAGTGAAATCGTTAGAGGTAACTCTAGAGTTCATACAGGAGGATAGGGAGGAGATATACCAGTTATTGGAAGGCCAGATAAGTTTGTGTGAACAGGGTCTTGATGCTGGTCATGAGGATGGGCGCCCGATTAGATTGAGTCTGTCACCCATGAGAGAGCTGGTTTTAGAGGGACGTGCCCTGATTCAGGAAAACCGGAGGAGATCTCGAGAGCGATTGGTGGTCACCCGAAGACGGCTGGGGGAGGTGCTCCCGGCATTAACCGGCAGTTCTCCTCCACAAACCCGCTCCCGCGGACCAGTCATGGATCTTTCCCACGTCCCGAAGAAACCAGTTGAGTATGACCATGACTTGCATCGGTAGATTCCGGAATATTATCATGTGAATGTGTTTGGGTTATTTATGTTTAAACTTTTTAGAATTGCCAGTTCAAAATCAGTAGTTCCATGTTTAATAAAGTTAGCTAGTTAGAATCTATGTAAAATGGAAAGGAAATTCTAAGGATTTTTGTGAATTAATGTAAATAGATTATTGTAAGGCATTGCTAAATGGAAGGAGAGATTTTGCTAGGGATGGTATTTGGATCTGTTGGGACGAGAGTGGTTCCCTGGTGGATTGGTCTTTTTGAGTGGCTCTGCCGCTCGAAGGGGGGAATGTAGTAGGGACCACTGATTAACAAATCATGGTAGTTGTGTGTTTTAACCTTCATCCTTTCTCTCCCATACAGGTTTGAATGCCATAACCCCCATAAAATCTAGCCCCATAGAATCTAACGTCAGAATTGTGGCTTAATGTTCTAAAAAGATAAAACAAACCACAAAAAAAGGGGTTTTTTTTGTTTAAGAAGTCCTGAAATGGGTAGGCTTGCCAAATCTGAACAGGCCAACAAAGTGCACAGTGCGACTGGGTATACGTGTAATGTCGGTTGCTGAAGCTAGAAGTTAAGAAAGACAGAAATTAGATGACATTCATCTAGTGCGTTTGACTCCTTGAACTCGAACAATCATCCCCGAACCTTTTGAAAGTTTTAAGTGGTGGTACCTGCACATCAGTTAAGGCCAGGTATCAATAACACCTTGCCCTCCTTTCCATTTAGCCTAGTCAGGGATATTTAGGGTATAATTATTGTATGCGAACAAAAACAACTAAAAGAAGGACATTTAAGTTTCAAGATAAGGAATCAGGACGCAACTCCTCATTGTTTCTTGATTCATCTTGATTGTAACCCAAAGGAGCCTCTCTTGACCATTGTAATGCGAAGATAGATCACTTGCTTTGCCAAAATCCAGTTGTCTGTGACCATGTGTTAACATATATATGAAATTGTGCTCTTGCGATTGACACTGCGTGTACATTTGTGAAAGATATACCTTATTGCTTGTCTGCCCACTTACCTTAATGTCCTTGCTTCACCCTGCCTAACCCCCGCTTTTCTAACTTTTTCCTCCCTTTCATGTGTTGTATAGAATGTAAACTCCCCTTTCCATCAATAAAGTTTGTCCATGGTTTTTCCTCTAGTGTGTTTTTCCAACCCGTTGAGGTTACAGTTTGATTTGGCTACGGCATTGTCATCGGGAATGTGGTGAGCATTTTTGTTTCCTTTTTCGTGGAATATTGGGAGGTCCTGAGGTTGGGTCAGTCCGGTGGGCATTGGGACACTTAACTAATCGCATTGTTTCTCTGTTCTGAGGATAACGAGGTCACGCCTGGAGGGTCGCGTCGGGATCAACGAGACTCCGGGAAGGTTTACCGCATCAGGGATTCTTAGAAGCCCGTCCTCCCTCAGCCAACGAGCCGCCTTTGGGTGTTTGGTTTTGAAGTAAGTCTTCTCCCCGTACCGGTAGACAAAAATTGCATGAAATAAAAATGTTGTCGGGTGGTTCACATTGACTCGGAACTTCATTGGTTTATTGGATAACCCCACCACAACAACGATGGATTATGAAACTATAGGTAGTAAAAGATTGATGACAAAATTTGAAATGACAAATTTTGAGGTATTCCTGTACTTAACTCGTACTCTACTCTAGTGTCATTGAATAGGTAGGTACTGCATCACTATCCAAGCCTCAGTAATACACACTACCAAATTTTCACTGATCCTATAACTAAATAATCATTTTCTTATTCCTAAGACTCCATGCATTTGTATAAATCACTTCAATCACTCAGTTTTTAACTGGCTCACTACTTTGGCCAGACTGCTGATATGCCCATTCCTAACATATTTAAGACCTAACAATATTTTTCATTTCATTTGGAAAACATGAAGCCACCTGGCCTATTGAGGTTATCCAAGTCATGAGCTATATTTTGTTATAAAATTATGTAAAATGTCAATCTCAAATACGTAAAATGTCAATAACTTGTAGGCATAATAAGAAAATTAGAAAACATACTTGTAGACTTGATCTACAAAAATACTTTTTAAGTCATTGAGTAGTAGATTTTTGGAATGACTTGCCATATGATGTGGTAAACAGTAGCTCATTAGTTAATTTTAAGAAAATCTAGGCACCTCCATGAATGATAAAGATAGTTTGTAGATTGTAAATAGTGTATATTCTTAGCTTAAGGCATGTAGGCTACTTTGGTAGTAGTTAATAGTTGTATGCTAATTAGCCGACTTGAGATTGACATTTTGTAAGATTTTGTTATTATAGGTTAATCTTATGATATCATTATCTGTATTCCAAAAAAATAAGTATATGGCCATAATCTATATAACAATACAACACTTTTTTCAAAAGTACTGTTTTTTGTGCAAATATGTTATAAGCAAGTTACTGCAGGTGGCGACATTTCGTTAAGATTTAACTTATTATAAAATATAGCTCATGACTTGGATAACCTCAATTCAGGTTCCAACTCCGACTGGATTAGGAAAAAAAAAAAAAAAAAAAGCCATAACTACATCCTAATTGATAGGTTAGACCAGGGGTCCCCAACCCTGCGCCCGCGAGCACCATGGTGCCCGCCGACCCTTTTGCGTGTGCCCGCCACTGACTGACTACGATTGATAAGTTTTTATTTAAATTTTTTGAATAAAATGTTAAGTATGTTATATATGTTATATATTTTAAATATTTAGTTACTAAATATTTAAAATATGTAACATACTTAACATTTTATTAAATTTTAGTAGTTAATTACCGAAACAGATACTCATTTATTTGAAAATAATTATTTCTTTATAAATAAATTAAGTTATCATTTTGATCATTTTTCTAAGATTCTTAGTTAGCCCATCCTTATTTTTTTTTTGTGTATTATGTTCATTATTTTACATAGGAATTAAATGTTTTTTTTTTTTTTGTGTATTATGTTCATTATTAAGTCCAACTATAAATTTCCCTTGAAAACATAAATGGTGCCCGCCGCACTACCGGTAGTCTTGATGTGCTCTTCGGCACAAAAAGGTTGGGGGACCCCTGGGTTAGACCATTGGTTCTCAAATTTTTTCCTTCCATACCCTTGAATTCTTTCATGGGATTTTCTGGATTTTCGAGAGAGAGAATTTTTACTTTATGACCGTATAACTTGTGGCTATTTGTTAATCGTATATAAAATTAAAAGGGTTATATTTCAGGACCCTTCACATACCCTGGGGGTAAGCCATACTCTAGTTGATAACCACTGGGATAGACAATTTTTTTCAAGAGCCTAACCTCAGGTTAACTCACCTGGTTGCTCCTCTGACACAGGTAGGTACTACCAAAGTGAACACTCAATGGAGGAACAGACCAAGCCCACATCTGCAGGTACGCCAGTCAACAATATTAGACAAGTGAGAGAATAAAAAGTAGAGGAAAGACTGGAAAGTACCCTAAGCAGAATTTAGGAAAACAGCAGTGACAAAATCATGAATGCTAGCACTCATACAATTCAAGAAGTTTGGAGCCAAGAGCCCTCTAGAGTCCCCTTTTAAACTCACTTATCCCCTTTTAAACTCACTTAAGGTAGGTGACATCACCACACTCTCAGGCAAAGAATTCCACAGCTCCACACACCTAATACCAAAGAAACGCCTCCTGCACTCAATGCGGTAACATGGTAAAAATTTTATAGTGGGCACACTAGGGGCCCTTCAGCCCATCTGGGTGGCTCCACTGTTAATATAAACAAACCATAAATACAGTTACATGCAAAATTAAGATCCAATTGATCTCTGCAAGTTGCAGATTGTCACATCTACTAGCTGTACATTAACTTCAAAACTTTGGATCTTGTGGATTATTCATCAATACCACTACGGTACAGTACTAATTGTAGACATTATATGGTTATCTCATCACAAGAAGTTTTACATGGATCTATAGAGCTATAATCTGAATAATATAATACAAGCTCTACGATTAAGATAAAAGGAGTAGGCAGAACTGTAAAGACTGTATAGAGTACTTGAATATACACCCATTCAGGGTCCCCCATTTAAAGGTGTCTATGAGGCAAGTGAACATAATTGGTCTTTCATACATCACAGTGCTATGAGGGGCACTGCTCAGCAGAGAAATCTTTTTAAATAGGGGGGTATAAAGACAGAGAGTATCCCCTAACCCAAGATGCTGCCTCCCTACATCCCATCACTCTGTGTGGGTGATGAGATTTATCCAAATAAAAAATAAACTATATATATATGTATATGTGGGAAGGGTTCACAAACCTCTTCTCCACACCTTTACCAGTTCTCCATCAAGTGCAGTCGAGTTGGTTAATATTCGTCTTTGAACCCGCTCATGCACGGTTAAAACAGTATAATATATTGAATTGCCATTCAAAACTGACTAAGAAAATATATATCTTATCTTGTGCAGATTTGTATAAAATGTGTTTTTTAAAAATATATTTCCTATTTTTCATGTTTTTTCAATATATATATATATATATATATATATATATATATATGTTAAACACAGACCGTGCATGGCACAAGGAACTCTTCTGGGAAATAAATCCACTATAGTCCGAATAAGTAATGGTAAATGACAAATACCATAGTTTTTTTCCTTTTTCATGATTTTAGCCCGACGTGGGCTACCATTACTATTCGGACTATAGTGGATTTAATTTTCCAGAAGAGTTCCTTGTGCCATGCCGGTCTGTGTTTTAACATAGTATTGTTCTCAGGGAACCATTCTGAGTTTGTGTATATATATATATATATATATATATCGACTATTTGGTGAATATTCCTTTTTGGTGATTCTGGCTACTTCTAGTAATTCAATTTGGCCTGTTTTACAAGTAAATCATTTTAGCAATTGTTCATCTGTTCAGTTTGGTTTTTGTGACGAAGTATGCCATGTCAGTTATGCATATTGATTTTGAAGACGTGATCCGCCATATTGCCCTCGAGAGCAAGAGTTAGACCTTTTTTCAATCACGGAATAATTAAGACATCCATGACCTGCCCTAAATGCAATAGTGCTTGTATTTCAAGAAAAGACCGAAGGTCTTTAGGTGCCATAAAAAAAATCTAAAATAAACATGAGTGTCGTTTCAGTTTAAGGGCATGCAAAATTTAGCAGACTACCAGGCAAGGTAGGCACATTTATTACATTATCATTTGTATAATTTAGGTCTCAGGGTACAGGGGCAGAGTCCCCGTAAAGATCATGCATCACAAATTGATCAGTCCTAATGTTTTGCAGACAGTTCAGTATGTGACACAGTTAGGTCAACTGTAACCCTTGATGATTGGTTAGGTTAAGCCATGATATTTTCATTAGTTTAAATGAAAATGACAAGTGCAAACTTTTCTGGTTAATTTTGAGGTGTTTTTGTACGAAACTGCCATCCATTTCCTGTGCAAATGCATAGTTTTCAAGATGACGATATCCCGAAAACTACGCATTTGCACAGGAAATGGATGGCAGATTCGTGCAAAAACACCTCAAAACTGACCAGAAAAGTTTGTTCTCATCAAAAAAACAGACTGGGTGTAAAAACGAATAATTACCGTCGAGATGTTTTGGTCATGCTGATTTTTACGCTTTTGCTGGCAGAAGTACAGTTTTTCAACTTATCACCACATGCCTAACCCGCGCAGAGAAAAGTCGGACCTAGGCCAAAAGCCTAAGCCCAACCACCAACCTCATAGAAAAACAGGCAGCCTGACAGGAGAAGCCCAACACCCAAATGTGGCAAATGGGCAAAGCTAAAACAGCAATAAATAAATAAACAAACGTAAAATATCAACACTAGAGGGCAAAAGTCAATTCACTGGATCACAGATAACACGTCCGACGGTCCAATCACCATCCTCTGATGGTTTTCGGTGAACCTTTGACACCGAAAAGTTTAACCAGTGTTGTTTGACGCGTTAATACATAGTTAAATGAGTAGCGGTGTTTGCCGCGACGTTCACTGCGTATCCATGACACCATAGACGAGTGGAGAGAACAACGACAAACCACCTTTTACGGGGTCGTAAGGGCAGTTTAAAAGTGAACAAGTTTTGAATACGGATGACTGGGGCCTAGTTGGTACTAAACTTCCGGCACGCACTGACAAGGTGATTTGGCTCGTCGTGATCATGATCAAGACACCTGTATAAATCGCTGTTGTTCGAATGAAGTGCCCAAAAAGCTTATCTTCCTCTTTTTTCCTCTCTAGACAACGCATTTCCGTTTCGGTGAAAACATTTTTAAAATTCAACGCAGGTGGCTTAAAACGACGAAATCGTCTCTTGTGCAAGTTCGGCGCAGTAGTCGTCGGGATCCGGTATGCATTAATTTGAGGATTTTCTGGTAAATATTACTATTACACCGGTGTCCGGTAGAAAGTTTTGAAAGGGTTTTCAATGTGCTGAATTAAAAATGATACTCATTCCGTCGCAAATAATTTGGGTAAATATGGATATTACGGCCTCCACCCAATTTTGATGCCAAAAATACATTTTCCTAGTAGGTATGATGTGCTTTGTTCAAATCTGGCCTTCATTTTATGTGGAAATGAACCAATCAAAAGTTATGAGACTTCAAAGTTTTAACATATTTTGGTTCATTTCCCCATAAAAATGAAGGCCAGATTTTAACATTGCACATCAAATACTACTAGAAAAATGCATTCCAGTGTCCAATTGCTAGAGAACCTAAACCAAACCTAACCTAACCTAACCAACCTAAACTAATACTATTAGGTTAGGTAGGTAGGTCTCTAGCATTTGGACACGAATGCATTTTTCTAGTAGTATTTGATGTGCAATGTTAAAATCTGGCCTTCATTTATGGGAAATGAACCAAAATATGTTAAAACTTTGAAGTCTCATAACTTTGGATTGGTTCATTTCCACATAAAATGAAGGCCAGATTTGAGCAAAGCACATCATACACTACTAGGAAAATGTATTTTGGCATCAAAATTGGGTGGAGGCCATAATATCCATATTTACCATAATTTGTTAGTTATTGAAGCTTAAAGCTTTAAAACTTTCTACCTTTTTTTCCCCTTTTTTTTTTTTTTTTTTTTTTTTTATCCTTTACCCCTTTTTTTTTTTTTTACCTTTACCCCCTTTTTTTTTTTTTACCCTTTACCCTTTTTTTTACCCCCTTTATTTTAACCCTTTTTTTTAACCCCCTTTTTTTTAACCTTTTTTTTTTTTTTACTGGGTGTAATAGTAAAGAAATACCTTTTTTTTTCAAACAGGGATGCAGGCCCAAGTAAAGTTGAGCCTAACCTAGTATTAGTGATAAGGACGCAGGTCCAAGTAAAGTTAGGCGTGATGAATGGCACAAAGTCAAAGGTTAGTCAAGGAATACGATTAGAGAATAGTAATCGTGTGGTACTGGTAGTACCGTAACTAATAACAGTTTACAGATACTTAGTAGAATAGAATACCTTTAATAATATAAAATAAATACATTTTTTTCAATTCACAATGACAGAATAATTGTGAAGCTCGACTATTTATTTTATTTAATTTTGGCCCTTAAGCTTTAGGCTTTACTGGGATCTTATTAAAAATAAGCAGCTAGTTGTTATTAATTAATAATAATAAATAAGTAAATAAGTATTATTAATAGTTAAAACATGTATTACAAGATTATACGGTAATTAGGCTATTCATTTTAACACCCAGTCTGTTTTTATGATGAGAACAAACTTTTCTGGTCAATTTTGAGGTGTTTTGCATGAATCTGCCATCCATTTCCTGTGCAAATGCGTAGTTTTCGAGATATCATCATCTCAAAAACTGCGCATTTGCACAAGAAACACCTCAAAATTAACTAGAAAAGTTTGCTCTCATCATTTTCATTTAAACTAACAAAAATATCATGACAACCTAACCAATCATCAAGGGTGTACAGTTAACCTAACGGCATTCAATTAACTAAACTAGTTAATATTGGTTATTTCACCAAAATATCTTCTGATCTTTTTGTATAGGCACTCACTGTCACATTTAGGGTAAGTCAAGGATGAGAGAATAATGCCGTAATTGATAAAAACATCTACTCCTTTGTCTTCATCTAGGGCACATGTTTAGGTGCTCCAATCTCTTTGTGACTAAGGTGTCTAAGGCATGGTATCATCCTTGTGGCTCTCTTTTATACTTTTTCTAGTCTGTCTTTGTCTTGCTCTAAATAAGGACTACTGAACTGAATGCCATACTCAAGAAGAGGCCTCACATATGAAGTGTAGACTGTAGAGCCTACTTATAATTTCTGGCGATTTATATTCTATATGTTTCTGCATTAGGTTAATCTAGCATTAGCCTTATTTCTAATTTCAATACAATGAGTTTAGGTTTAAGATCATGATTCACAATGACACCCAAATATCTCTCCTTTTTTTCTTTATTATCCAACTTCCATCCATGTTATACTCAAATTCTGGATTGTCATGACCAGCAGGCATAACTTTACACTTTTCCACATTAAATTTCATCTCTCATCTATCTGCCCAGCAACTACTTTATCAATGTCCTTTTTGCATTTCATTGTACCTGTTAAAGCTCTTACATTTTGTCCCAATTTTGTATCATCTGCAAATATTGAGGTTTTACTATTTAGACCCCCTTTCCAAGTCTTATATAATAAAAAATAAAAAGTAGAGGTCCAAGTACTGACCCTGTGGGACTCCACTCAGAACAGGCTCCATGTAGACCTAGTCCCATTTAACTGGATTCCTCTGTTTCTTTCTCAAAGCCATTCTTCAATCCACTTTGCTAACTGTCCTTTTATTCATGAGCTCTCACTTTAACAAGCAACTGCTTATGAGAACTGTATCAAAAGCCTTTGGCAAAATCCAAGTACACAATATCTACAATTCTTTTTTTATCCAGATGCTTTAACATACTATCATAAACTCAATTAAGTTTGTCAGCATCACCTGCCATTTCGAAAGCCATGTTGGCTATTACTAATTATCCTCTTCCTAAGAATATTGTAATTTTGTCTCTGATGACACTTTCAAGTAATTTGCAATAATAGAAGTTAAACTAATTGGTCTAAATTTTAGCTAGGTGTTTGTTTCCTTTTTTGAAAAGTGGGACTACATTTGCTTTTTTCCAGTCTTCTGGAACTTTGCTGTTAATCATGAAAGATTGAAAAGTATTTTAAGTGCTTGGGCTATGCTATATTTTGCTTCCTTTACTATTTTAGGATAATTTCACTAGGTCCCAGTGACTTATCTATGTTTAGCCTGCCAATTGCTCTCAATATCCACTTCCTCAAAATATATATGATTTATCTCTCTTGTGTTACTAATGTAAACTCTGGAATTTTATTTACGTTTCCTTGTAAATACTGAGCAGAAATATCTATTTAGCTCCTCACAATTTCATTTTCAGGTTGAAATGACTGAAGAACTTTTTGGGGTTTCCTTTACAATTTTTGGCTAAATTCCTCTCTAATTGCGTTTACTATCTCTTATAAGTTTCTTGCTTTCTTGTCTCTTATTTTTATAGATTTCAAGGTCCATTTCATTTTGAGTTCTCTTAAATTTGCTGAAGGCCTTTCTCTTATCTCTCATTCCTTTCTTAATAGACAGATTTATCCATAGTTCTCTGTTATTTCTGATTCTTATTTTACGCTGAGGAATATATTTACTTTGAACATCTTTTATTTTATTTTTTAACTTTTCCCATACATAGTGTGCAGATTTACTTTGGTTGAAGTTCAAAAATCTCTGCACAATTTATATAGTTTAACTCATTAACTAGTTCAGTCATATTTCCATTTTTAAAGTCAGGAATTTCAGCTGCATTTTTAGTATACTTTGAGTCAAATTTCACCTTTAATCTTGTTATAAAATGATCACTTGAACCCAGTGTTTCAAAGACTATGTTATATATAGAATCAACAATATTTGTTAATAATAAATTTAAAATCGCATTCTCTCTGGTTGGTTCTTTAATTAACTGATTTAGACCATTTTCTACAGTACAATCAAGGAAGTTCTCGTTACTTTCAGGTGCTTGTAATGTTACCCAATTTATATATCTAGAGTTAAAATCTCCAACAATAATTACATCATTTGAACCTACCTTATTTATTTCCTTAATAATTTCATTTTCTATATCAGTTCTCCTCTCTTGTTTTGGATATTCCTCTAATTGAACATCCTTCTGGTGGCCTATATATACCACCTATTTTAATTTTTTTACCATTTTTATTTCTGATTTCTATCCATACTGACTCAACTATTTCACTTTCTTTTATTGAATTTATCTCTATTGGAGACAAATTTGACTTTGCATAAATAAATACTCCACCACCTTCAAAATGTTTACGCTCATGATAAAAGAGTTCATAGCCATTTAATTCATAGGTAATAATATTATCTTGCTCACTTAATTGATTATTTGGTACTCTGCTAAATTTTGTCCATGTCTCAGTTATGATCATGATATCTGGTTTTTCAATTTCAACATACGGTATGTTTTAAATTCATCTATCTTATCTCTAATGCTTCTTGCATTTACATAAAATAATGAAAGAGAACCTGCAACATTTTCTTTAATTTTGGATCGACAGGGTGTCCCATAAGTCCGGAAAAATAATAAAAAAAGGCAAAACAAAAGCTTTTATTTACAGAACATGCTCAATATGTCCACCTTTGTTTTCAATACACAAATTCAGACGTGATACCCAGTCAGCAAGCACACAGTGAATGATGTCAGGAGTAATGGTGTTACATGCCCCAATAATGCACTGCCGCAAATGTTCAACACTCCTAATTTTCTCTGCGTGTACCAGCGCTTTCAAGTGGCCCCAGAGATAAAAATCTAGTGGCGTAAGATCCAGGCTTCTAGCTGGCCATTCCACAGGCCCTCAATGTCCTATCCAATGACCAGAGAATTGTTGGTACAGGTATTCCCTTACTTGGGTGCTGTAATGTGCAGGAGCGCTGTCTTGCTGGAACCATATTAGGAATTTTCATTCTTCGTTCAAGACACTGGGAAATGCTTCTTCCTTGAGCATATGTAGGTAGGTGCCTCCAGTGACATGTTCATTGAAAAAGAGGGGGCCTATGATGTGATCCTTCCAAATGCTACACCATACCATCACCCGAGATACACCTTTTTCCTTTGAAGAGGTATACCAGTGAGGGTTGTTTTGAGACCAGTAGCGGGTGTTCTGTCGATTTACCTCACCATTTCCATAAAAAACAGCCTCGTCACTGAACAGAATGGTGGACGGGAAATTGGCATCCCGAGCATATTGTTCCATAGCCCATTCACAAAATTCCATCTGCTAGTTGGGATCATCTTCACTTAATTTCTGTAGGATCTGAAGTTTATATGGATGCCATTTGTGAGCCTGAAGAATGTGATGGATGCTACTTTTTGACACTCATGTCTCGGTGGACAATTGCCAAAGAGACTTATTGGGACTTCTGTTAAAATGAGCCAGGATAGCAGTCGCTGTATCATCATCAGTGGACCTCCTTGAAGGTCCACTGCATGGTTTATCTTCTATGGATCCTGTTTCCTTAAACTTTGCAACAAGTCTGCTAGCACAACTCTGTGTTATTGGCTCGTGGTCTGGATGCAGTCTGTTAAATTCAGCAGCAGCCTCTCTTTAACTCCAATTTCCTATGAGTAGAATTATCTGGATTCGTTCTTCCTTGCTCACAGACATTATGGCCTGTAGAAATAGAAAAATATGAATTTCTCCTATGATGCTGGACTTATGGGACACCCTGTATTATCAGTTGATTTTGGTCTTTGCCATCTTTAATTTTGTTTCTTTAACTTTTACTCCATTTATTTGTTTCTGACAAGCTTATCCCTAACATAAGAAAATTGGAATACAGGGAAAAATTAAAGGAATTAGGTATGTTTAGCTTTGAGAGATGTTGTATGAGTGGAGATATGATACAGATGTTCAAAATATTTTCAGGTTTGGACAATTTAGATGTACATAATTTTTTCTCACTAAATACTGATGGGATAACTCATGGGCATAATAAGAAAATTAGAAAACAGACTTGTAGACTTGATCTACGAAAATACTTCTTCAGTCATAGAGTAGTAGATTTTTGGAATGACTTGCCATATGATGTGGTAAGCAGTAGCTCATTAGTTAATTTTAAGAAAAATTTTGACACTCATGAGTGAAGGAGATAGTTTGTAGATTGTATATAGTGTATATTCTTGCTTCAGTTATATAGGCTACCATGGTGGTAGTAAATAGTTGTACCATATATTAATTAGCTGACTTGAGTTTGACATCTTGCAAGATTTTATTATTATTAAAAAATGTAGCTCATGACCTGGATTACCTCGATGGGCCCAAGTGGCTTCATGTTTTCCAAATGAAATGTAATGTAATGAGAGTTTTAGAGGACAATCTGAGTTCTTTGGGGTTTTGAAAGATAACTTTAGATCAGCAGAGGGCATAGAGCACCAGGGTATATGTAAAGTTAATATTGTTAGGAATGGGCATATCGACTATCTAGCCAAAAGTAGTGAGCCAGTTAAAACAGAGGTTGGTGTTTTTATACAAATGCACAGTCTTAGGAATAAGAATAATGACTTTAGTTATAGGATTAGTCTAAAATAACAAGGTACCTAAGCCTAAAATTTAAGTTATTTATAATAAATGGTATGCTTTTAAATGGCAGTGTGTATACCTATATATATGAGGAAAAAACTAGTGTAGAAATGCATTAAGAATTGGAAAGTTAAATATACAAACAATAGTGATTCATTAAAAATGAATGAATCATGCAAATCTGATTCTCTTTCTGCAGTGCATAGGTAACAAAAGTAAGCTATATTATTGAATGACACTGTGAAGTGCATCCACACCAAACAGCAAGCTATGTGCTACTGCCGCTCTTCTTGACTTCAGTCAGTAATAACCCCCACTATTCCCTAACACTCCTTTTTCATCTCCTGCCTGTCCTCACTTCTATCCCTCCTCCCTAAAGTGTGCAAGAAAGGATTAGCTCAACTGCAGATATGAGCAGCAAACAGAAAGTACTAGAAGCAACAATGAAGGTTAATACTGTGTATTAATGCATGCAAAATTATCATCATTTATTTTTATTAAATATTATTTTAGTATAAAAGATTTAATCATTTATTTATTAATTTTTAAAAATAATTATTTTACATCTTTTGTGGGTGCACGCCACACACCTAGCACACCCTGAATATACACCCCTGGTGAATACAACTATTTATGCAGTTTATTTCCTCCAGTACAATATAATTTATAAAAATATATTAGAATATTGTTTTCTATTTAAATGTGTTTAAAAGGTCAAAAATTATGTTTATTATTGCAGGTTTGGGTTGGAAAAATCTTCTGTAGGAATGCATCTCCCATTATATAATAGGATTTAATGGAAAAATATAGATGAAACTCCATGTTTAAAAATGCAAAGCTATAAATTTTGGTAGAAATAATGAAAACTTTAGTTATGAGATGTAAATTATATAATTCTTAGGTATGTTAGGCTTTACTTATAATACTGCATTCGAGCCTGGTCCCTGCACCATAGACACAATATTGATATGCTTGAAGGTTTGCAATGTAGGGCAACCAAGCTTATCTCTAGCTTAAGAGATTGGAATACAGGAAAAGATTAAAGGAACTGCACATGTTTAGTTTTGAGATGCTGTTTGAGGGGTTAATAGGATACAGATTTTCAAAATGTTTTCAGGTTTGGACAATTTAGATGCAAGTAACTTTTTCTTATTAGAGTCTGATGGAAGAACTTGAGGGCATAATAAGAAAATTAGAAAACAGACTTGCAGACTGGATCTATAAAAATACTTTTTCAGTCATGGCATAGTAGAGTTTTGGAATGACTTGCCATATGATGTACGGTAGTAAATAGTAGTTCCTTAGTTAGTTTTAAGAAAAAGTTAGATGCTTTCATGAATGAGAGAGAGTTTATAAATTGTGTAAAGAGTGTATATTCTTAGTTGAAGTTATGTAGGCTACTGTGGTAGTTAAATTAGCTGACTTGAGAGTGACCTTTTGCAAAATTTTATTACAAAATATAGCTTATGACTTGGACAACTTCAATAGGTCTAAGTGCCTTAATGTTTTGCAAATAAAGTAATGTAATTAAAAAAAAAATATTTTGGTATATTGTGGTAGTGCCCATGATCTCAGATTTGTCAAAAGTTTGTAATGTGGGAAATTACAACCCAGCTAATAGTGTGTACAGGAATACCCCGCTTTACGATGCTTCGTTTTACGAAACCCCGGGTTTACGAAATTGTATTTGCGCTAAATAAAAAATTAAATGAAGAAATATAAAAGACAAAAATAAAATGCGTATGTCGCACATACCACAATCTAATATTCTGCATTACAGCAGTGCTTAGTTAGCTCGATTTTAAGACAAAAATAATATGCTTACGTCACGCATACCATACTGTACTGTACTCTATTACGTATTCTGCATTACATCGGTGCCAAGTTAGCTCGCTTTTAGCTCACTTTGCACTGTGGCAACGCAGCTGTTGTCAGTTTATATGTGTGCTTTGACAAGAGAGTTTGTGCTTTATTCACTCTCGCGCACGCTAAGTGTTTCACTGATATTCTTT
>JAJOZX010010819.1:27500-129697 GCA_023014485.1 Bathynomus jamesi
CTCATTTTTCCACTACATGGGGAAGGGGTGCCCATGGGTCACCTGAGCCAGAGCAGAAACAGTACAGGAATACCTCAAAATTCGTTAATTCGTTCCGGAATAACATGACGAAATTCGAGGTAGATTATAACACATTTCAATGAGAAAACATTTTACTGTATTACGTTATTAAACAGATTAATTAATCAAATTCTACTCGTTTTTTGGCAAAATATAATAATATATGCATTGGTAAACAGTTGAATTTTGTAAATTTTGATCTTTTTTTTTCCACTTTTAAAAAAATGACGGATTGCGAACTATAGTTAGTAAAAGATTGATGACGAGTCTGCGAAACGACGAATTTCGAAGTATTCCATTGGCCATCTCAACCATACATGATACCAGTGGCTGCAAGTGAACTAGTGACACTGCTCAAGAGTCTGCCACACAACCACTGAGCTACTGGGCACTCTTAGCATTAATATTAATATTTTGTGTGCTCCCCCTTGTTGTTGATCAGGTTTCCACAGCCCTGGAAAATTCTGGAAAATTTCTTGTCCTGGGAAGTCCTGGAAATGTCATAGAAAGTGGTCAAACGAAGAAAAGTCCTGTTAATTTTGTCAGAATTATGTTGCGTGATGGAATTTCAGTATCAATGTTTTGGCAGTTGTCTTACCTTTCCTGTTGTGTTAAGTATAGGTGTTGTTATAGCTGTACTGATACAATGTTTGGCTTTTGGTCTTTGTAAATGATAAAGAATTAAATCCTGGAAAATCATTAATTTGTCCTGTAAAAATCATGGAAATGAATTCCAGATTTCCATCGGAACCTGTTGATGACGACATTCAAGCAGTGAGGCACTGAGTCCACAAGTTCTTTGCAGATTTCCTGGCTAATTTCACTTCAAATAGATGATCCTTGTTTGTTGGTTGTGTGTTTAATAATTGGATTTTTTTATGTTTATTAGGGATAATCACATTAAAAAATATTCAATTTTACACTTGAAAACAATTATAATTTAATTTGTCATGAAAATATCTAAAAATTGCTTAATTTAGTGATTTTTTTCCTAGTAGAAACATGGAACAGCTGTTTAAATAAAGTGGTGTCCAATCTATTCCATATGGTCATTATTCATTCATTCCATTCATTCATTCATTCATTCAATTAGATCTGTAATAATTTACCCCAATGATGATGTAGATGTTATACGAAGCCTTTTTATATTTTTTGTTTCCCTTTCTTGCTTGATTGTTCTCAATATTTGTTGGTACTATTCCTAATTACAACCCCAAGTCTTCAGTATTTATTTTTTTTTTTTCCCTACTTATCAGTGTAGACTATTTTTATTTCCTTTTTCTGTCCAGCATCAAAAGTCTTATTTTGTGATGCCAGAGAGATTAATTAGATCAAACCCAATCATTCACTCATATTTTTTACCACATAATTTACTTTGGCCTTGATAAATTACTGTTAATACGATTTTAGAAAAGTATTTAGGTATTGCCAGAAATGATT
Organism: Bathynomus jamesi; assembly: GCA_023014485.1. Classification (NCBI taxonomy): domain Eukaryota; kingdom Metazoa; phylum Arthropoda; class Malacostraca; order Isopoda; family Cirolanidae; genus Bathynomus; species Bathynomus jamesi. Next base: position 29,001 of record JAJOZX010010819.1, read on the forward strand.
CCAGAGTTTAATTGGTCAGTTATTTTCATTCACCACAGGCATATGCTCAAGGGGTTAGCTTACTTTGATCAAATAGGCCTACACTGAAATTAACAGTGTATAATGAGTAACATCTGCAAACCTCTTGCTTCTCCACACAGAAAGGATATGGAGGTGAACTTTGAGAATCACAGTAGGTTGCTGACCCAACTCAAACCATGTAGGTGGCAGGAATCTAACCTAGGATCTTTACATTCTGGGTTCAATCTCTAACCAACCAAGAAATAACATTAAAAATGTCATTACTTTGCTATGATAGCTATACAGTATCTGGTAAGCCCAGTTCCTTCATATAGAATGATAAATACTTATGCTTTAATTCATTACTTGACAGACCGTATGAGCCACTCCCGAGTGAAGTAAATGTTCCTGAAGAAAAACCTGGATGTTACTTTTTCACCAATAGTTTTAAGCCAATAGAACACCTAAAACAATGCCAACTTCTCACCAATTCACTCGTGTTCAGTTCTCTTCCTGAAAGCATACTGAATAAAGTTCAAGACCCCTCTAAAGAAGATGAAGAAATTATGAAGGAGTAAGCACTTAATTTGAAACTATAGTTATGCATTGCTTTAAGTTGTTACCAAATAACAGCCATAAAACTTGTTCTGTATTATAGTAGTATGTAGGCCTAAGGCAGCTCCAAGAGCTATGGTTATTTACAAGAAGTAATTAAGTACTACATTTTATTTTGCAGAGCCATTTTGCACTCTCACATTTTGGATGCTCAACAAGTCAAGCTTCCATATGTCTTGGATGTTGTTAATTTACCAGGATATCATCCACCCAGAAAGTATGGCATACGTACCCAGCGCAAAATGTAAGGCTAGACAATGATCCAGAAGTAGTGTTGGGGAGGACAAATCATATATTATCATTAGACCTGATATAAGTTTGTATACTTTCATTGCATATGAGGCTAGGCCGGGCTGAAACTCAAGATAGAATTAATCAGAGTCATTAACAGTTGGCTTTTGATATAAAAATAAGATTCCTGAAAAAAATAATTGGTGGCCACCAACGTGTGTCCGGCCACCCCCGTTTTTGTAAAAACATCTAATGCCGCACTAGCAAAATCAGGAAAATGGCAATATCTCTTCTTCTGAACATGCTAGAGAGATGGTTTACATACCAAAAGATGCAGAATTTGATTTAGAACAAAGTATTAAGAGTGGTATTTTTTCATAAAACCTTTAGTTTTTGAGTTATTTTAGAAAAACTAATTTTGGGGGCCCATAGACCCCCTTTCGACGGACCTTAGTGACAAAAGAAATTCTAAAATAAGCATGATTTGGCTTTTTGATTACTAACATTGCCCTAAAAGGATGTTGACATGGACATAGTGATCACATGATATGACTTTTCCTTGTTATCTTGCATCCATTATGCTTGATTAAAGAATAGAGGGTGGGGCTGCTTCATGAACTTTTTTTAAACGTAATAAATTGAAAACTTGTTTTTTTTTCAGGTGCCTTTGTTATAAGTTTCCAACTGCAATTTGTCATTGAATTCAACATTTGCAATATAAAGTATGACTTCTACAAGGAAAACAGTTGCTAAAGTACTTGGTGATGTACGTTTTATGCCAGCAGAACAGTTTCCTTTAGGGAAATTGCCTACGTTGAAGCAAGTTATTGAAAGGTGTTTGTGTTTCGGAGACTATAAAACAGATGCTGTACTGAGAGCTACTTCTGAGGAATTGCATAAATTGTGGGTCACATATAATGTTTATCCAATATCAGTAAATGCCATACAGAGCCGACTGAAAACCCAAATAAAGGAATTCAACCGCCTTCTGAAGTATGACAAAAAGAAAAGGGGACCTAAATATCATCAAGATCTGGATGATTTTCTGAAAACTGTAAACGTTTTATTTGACATATATCAACATGATCACAAACTGTTGGCAGATACAGAGAAAAAGCACTTACTAAAAATGACTGAATCTGATTACCAGTTTTATGAGGTAGGTCTGTTGATTGAATTTCAAGTTGTAAATTATTAATTAATATTAATTAATTATCAATTATTATTATCAATTATTAATAATTTGCTACAATTTTTAAAGTGCATTTAATAAGTTAGTAATATCAATAATACACTATTAATGATGTTAATGATAAGTAATATTTTAGTATTTTCTCATTTTTGTAAGAATTTCAATTTACATATAGAGACCCATAGATAAAAGATACATTATAGTGTAATGAAATATAATCACTTTGTAGGACCAGAAAACAACTAGGCATGGTTACTGTACCCTGAAAGAAGTCCCAGAAACAGCCACTGACTTAAAATTCAAATCACGGGTTATTCAATCTCAAAAAGCAAAAGAATCAGTCCTCCTCATCCTCCTGAACCTATGGACATTCCTGAGTTGACAGATAGCGACAGTTGTAATGATTCATTTGATGCAGACTATGTTCCAGAAGTCTCAACATTACAGAACAGAACTAGATTACGCTCATTAGCTGAAGCATGTGACAGGTATAGTACTGAAAGATAAATCTTTTAATACAGCTTAAAGTGAAATCATTGTGACTAAGAGATTAAGATTACCAATAAATTATTCATTGACAATAGATATGTAAATCTACTTTAAATATCCTAACAGATATCAAGTAAGTGATAGAGCAGGAGCGGCTATTGGTTCTGCTACATTGGTGGACTTTGGAGTAATCACCCCAGATAACATACAAAATGTTATTGATAAGTATGTTTTTAATCACTCTAGATATTACATTTCTTAGCTTCTGCTATAAGTTCTAAATCACCAGATTTACTATTATTTTTAATTAGCGTCAAAATTTCTATTTTGTATTTATATTAATTAGTTTCAAACAGGACACTGACATTTGTATTTTGTATATTTGTATAATGCTAATGCAGTAATGCATGGCCAATATTTTTGAAATACTTTTCAGAAACAAGTTGAGAAGGGAGAGAGCTAAATTGAGAGCTGAAGGAAGAAGAAGTGATATTTGAAAAAGTGACTGGCATTGGCTTTGACGGTAGAAAGGATGCTACACTTGCTGTTAACAAAGTAAATGAAAAGTATTATACATCCACAATCCTAGAGGAACATTATGTCATTACTGGAGAGCCAGGTAAATGGAAATGATTGTCATACAGTTATAGGCGTTATGCTGTTATATTACTGTACTATAAAGTAATATTTCAATTACTTAAAAAATTTTCTTTTTAAGTGACAACTGTCCAGTTAACTTTATTCCTTCCTTTTTTTTTTATTTAATTGTAAAATTAATTACATTTATTTTCAGATGATTTCTACCTCGACCATTTTACCCCGGAGAGTGGCAAAGGCATTGACATTGCTCATGGCATTTATAAGATCATTAAAGGGACAGAACTTGAGGCCAAATTAAACTTAGTTAAAGCAGATGGGACAAATACTAACACAGGACATATGCATGGGTCAATCAGATATTTGGAAATGTTTTTAGGGCAACCTCTTCAGTGGGATATTTGTCTTCTGCATCTAAATGAATTGCCACTTAGACACATCTTCATAACTTTAGATGGGACAACAAAAAGTCCAGACAAATTTTCTGGCCCTATTGGTTCTCAGCTCAATGGGGATGTGTCAGAATGGAATGTTGTGGACTTCAAATCTATACCTTATCCTGCATTTGTGCTTCTACCAAATGAGGTGGTCAATAATTTATCAACAGACCAATACTATGGATACTGCATCTGCTGGGCAATTATTACTGGTGAAGTGGATGAAGACCTTGCACTCTTAGAAGTTGGCCTGCTAAATCACTCTCGATGGCTCACCTTAGCCTGTAGAATTCTTCGCTTTTATGTTTCACAAAAAAGACCCAGTAAGAACCTCAAAATCATAGTAGAATTCATCATCAAAGTATACTTTCACAGTTGGTTCAATATCAAGGCTAATAAGAGGCTAAGTGATGGGTCAAGAAACCTATTCAATATGATCCAAAGAGTAAATAAATTCCCTGACAGGAAAATTAGAGAAATTTGTTATGACGTATTAAACAATAACAGCTATTTTGCTCATGGTGAAAATATTTTAGTTGGAATGCTGGGATGATGAAGAGGTGAGGAGGTGTGCTGTCAATAAAGTTCTGTGTCTGAGGGGAGTTATAGAGGATTTTGATGATGAATCTGGTAGTAGCAATGATTTTGCAGGTGGAATAATTGAAAGTGATGATGAGAATGAAGAGGATCATGAAGGTGGTACTGATGAATATCCTGCTATAGATGAGAATGTTAGGGTCTTTAGAAAGCCAATCATCAATTTCAAAGCTTCTGCATACCACAAGCTGTCTGCTATGTCCCAATGGGAAACTGTTCCACCTGTATTAAAAGAATTCAGTAATGATGAACTGCGTGATATCATTAATACCGCATTGAAACTGGATCACGAGTGCCACAGTCAGAATGTTGAAAGGCACATCAAGCTTGTCACTGAAGCATCCTTGGCTGTTGTAGGTCATGAGCGTAGAGATGGTCTTATTAGAAACAAAATTAGATCACGTAAATTAATGAAAGATTTTGTGTCTAAAAAATATTTTAAGTTCTAGATTATTATTTATCATGCTAAAATATGACAAAATGACAATTTGTTAATTGTATAATTTAATGTTTGGCGTTTTGGAATGTCAAAAAGCATTTTCAATGAATTTAAAATGGCTGATTGTTGATTGCTGATTGAAAACCACTAATACATGTCAATTTGCAGCTTGAGAATGTTTTATTGTGTTGACATTCAGTTGAAAGGGGGTCTATGGGCCCAAAAATTAGTTTTTCTAAAATAACTCAAAAACTAAAGGTTTTATGAAAAAATACCACTCTTAATAATTTGTTCTAAATCAAATTCTGCATCTTTTGGTATGCAAACCATCTCTCTAGCATGTTCAGAAGAAGAGATATTGCCATTTTCCTGATTTTGCTAGTGCGGCATTAGATGTTTTTACAAAAACGGGGGTGGCCGGACACACGTTGGTGGCCACCAATTATTTTTTTCAGGAATCTTATTTTTATATCAAAAGCCAACTGTTAGTCACTCTGATAAATTAAAATCAAACAAAAATTATAGTTTCAGCCCGGCCTAAATTTTATGAGGCCCTTCTAGGAAGAAGTGGCTAAGTGACAAAAGTAAAAAACGCCAGAAAATGCAGTTAAACGTTGTACTGATTTGAAAGTGACATAACTCTTAAAAATATTTCATTGAAATTCATGAGACATATGGAAAAGCTATTTAACATTCTTTCCCTCCCTGCTTTGTTTATTTTGAATGTGTACTATCTGATATAATAAAACACTTGTTACAAGGGTGCCCCCTTCTTATGGTAGCAGGATTTGCATCTAAAATACTCAGACATCAGTATTTTGCATTCTGAAAATAAATGAAACTACTACTGTGGGTGAGCAGTAGTAATTCAGTTGAACCGATTTTGGCTTTTGATATCCATTATTTCCGGTTGCTGTTTTGGGGAGTCTTTTGGCATTGCCCGTGTTGGGCTTTCATCATGAAAACGAAAAGACTAGTATTTGCCATTTATCATTACTTATTCCGACTATAATGGATTTAATATCCCAGAAAAGTCCCTTGTTCCATGTACATTAGGTCTGTGTACTATATATATATATATATATATATACAGGGTGTCCCATAAGTCCGGCATCGTAGGAAAAATAATAAAAAAAAGGCAAAACAAAAGCTTTTATTTACAGAACGTGCTCAATATACAGGGTGTCTCAAAAGTCACTCTATTTCGGTGACATTAGATGTTTTTTTTAAAAATGCTATGCTGGCATAAAGATATGTACTTCTGGTGCAAATTTGTGTATTTAAAAAAAAGTTAATTGGTTTATTATCTTGACATGCTTGAACAATTCCTCGAACTCAACTTCTTACAGATGGCATTCTTGACACAGTAGTTTTTCAGCAGGATGGAGCACCGTGCCATATGCAATAATTGTACGTGATTATCTTGACAGACGCTTCCCCGGTCGCTGGATTGGTCGTGGAGGAACACAACCATGGGCAGCACGTTCACCCGATTTAACACCATTAGATTTTTTCGCCTGGGGTTTCATTAAGTCTAAGGTGTACACTGGTAGAAGAATAGTGATGTAGCCGAACTTCGAAATCGTATTACCGATGCAGTTCAGAAAATAACACCTCAAATGCTGGAAAGTGTGTTCCGGGAAACAACTTATCGCTTTGAGCTCTGTAGAGACACTGATGGTCGCCATGTGGAGACAGATAAATAAATAGCACTAATTCTTTGTGGCACTTACTTTGAAATAAATATATTTTTCATGTCTTAAACCAGTTTTTCGTAATTCCCATTATTTTTCAAAATAGATAGTGACTTTTGAGACACCCTGTATATTGTTCTGTAGCCCATTCACAAAATTCCATCCGCCGGTCGGGATCATCTTCGCTTAATTTCTGTAGGATCTGAAGTTTATATGGATGCCATTTGTGAGCCTGAAGAATGCGATGGATGCTACTTTTCGACACTCCTGTCTCGGCGGACAATCGCCGAAGAGACTTATTGGGACTTCTGTTAAAATGAGCCAGGATAGCAGTCGCTGTATCATCGTCAGTGGACCACCTTGAAGGTCCACTGCGTGGTTTATCTTCTATGGATCCTGTTTCCTTAAACTTTTAAACTTTGCAACAAGTCTGCGAACACAACTCTGTTATTAGCTCGCGGTCTGGATGCAGTCTTTTAAATTGACTCCGATTTCCTATGAGTAGAATTATCTGGATTCGTTCTTCCTTGCTCAGACATTATGGCCTGTAGAAAAAGAAAAATATGAATTATGGTTTGTAGAAATAGAAAAAAATATGAATTTCTCCTATGATGCCGGACTTATGGGACACCCTATATATATATATATATATATATAATATATATATATATATATTAATATATATTATATATATATATATATATATATAGCTCGTTTAAGTTCCATGTGTTGGTCTCTTCACATGAAGGTCAAGCTGGTGGCCTCGTCTCTAGGCTTGGCTTGGTGGAGGAGCGATTGCTCTCTTGCGCGCTCCACCGCATATAGCCAGGTACACCCGGCTCATCTGGTACCGTCCTGAGCCAGGCATCTAGTCTTCTCTTGAAGACTTAAACTTTGACTCCTGTAACGTTTCTGAGGTCCTTTGGAAGCTGGTTAAAAAGTCTTGGCCCTCTGACAACCAAGCTATTTTCCTTCAGTGTTGAGGAGGTCCCTTTTCGGGCCTTTAATTTGGGAACACTACACATTCTGCCTTTCCTATTTTCCAGCGTTGTTTGGATGGTAATTAGGTTTAGTTTCAGGTTTGGTACCAGTTTTTCGATCATTTTCCATATGTAGATTATGGTGTACCTCTGTTCTTCTTCATTCCAGGGAGTACAGATTTAGTTTACATAGTCTTTCCCAGTAGTTGAGTTCTTTGCAGCCATCAGTTTTGGCTGTGAAATATGTGTGCGTTTCTTCTAGTTTATTAATTTCTTCCTTTTTATATGGGGACATCAAAGCTGAGCAGTATTCAAGTTTTGGTATGATCAATGTTCTCAGCAGGGAAATCATTACTGTCTTGTCCCTCCTTTTGAACGCTCTTAGTACCTGGCCCGTGACTCTTTTTGCTTTGTTTATTGCTATCTGATTTTGTGTCTCGAATTTGGCATTATCGGTCATTATTACCCCAAAGTCGACCGCTTTCGTGCTTTGAATTTCCTGTCTATCTGGAGCATTATATGTAGTCTGTTTAAGTTCCTCATTTCTATCATATCTCAAGAGCTGAAGTTTCTTGGTGTTAAATGTCATATTGTTGTCTTCTGACCATTTGTATATTTTGTTCGTGTCCCTCTGCAAGGCCTCCATCTCATTTGCATCGCTGATTTTTCTGCTGATATTTGTATCGTCCGCAAATGATGTTACTATACTGTTGCTGTTTACTCTATTGTCTATGTCTGTTAGCATGATAATGAACAGGAATGGGGCCAGTAATGTACCTTGTGGTACTGAGCTGCGTACTTCTGATTCTGATGATATACCGTGAATTTTGACGACCTGTAGACGTTCTCTGAGGAAGTTGTAGATCCATTTTCCCACTTTGCGTGTTATTCCCATACAGTTCATTTTATGTGCTATTATACCATGATCGCATTTGTCGAAAGCTTTGGCAAAATCTGTATATATGACATCGTAGTTTTCATTGCCTTCAAGTGCATCTAGGATATTGTTATAGTGCTCTATAAGTTGTGATAGGCACGATCTTCCTGATCGGAATCCGTGCCGATTTTCGTTGAATCTTTCCAGTGTCTCCAAGAAGTCATAGGTTTTCTCTGACTGTTCTTTCAAATACTTTGGTGAGGTGGAACGTCAATGACACTGGTCTGTAGTTCTTTGCTCGCGATCTATCCCCTCCTTTATATATAGGGACAATGTTCGCTGTTTTCAAGATGCTCGGTATTTCCCGTGTCTTGGGATCTTCTCCATATCCACTATATGGGTGTAGCGATTTCATTTTTACAGTTTTTAATCAATAGTGCGTTCCATTTGTCCGGACCTGCAGCTGAATGCGATTTTATTTGTCCTATAGCTCTCGCTACATGTTCTCGGGTAAAATCAAAGTCTGTTATATATTCTCCTTGCAATTTCTCTCTGAAGAATGCATCTATGTCAGGTATCGCTTTGTCACTTTTTGGGATACTGAAGCTTCAGTATTCATACTGGGCTCTCATTGTTTCAGATATTTCTTTTAAATCTTCCGTTAGTTCATTATTTCCCTTCCTTAAGGGCCCGATAGTGGCGCGCGTCTTTGTTTTCCTTTTCGCATAGCTACAGAAGTATTTTGGATTTTCCTTTATTGCTTCTACTGCCTTTTCCTCTTCCCTCTCTGTATGGCCCTTAATCAGGGTTTGTATATCCCTATCGATACTCTCCAGTTTTTCTTGTATTACTTTCATGGTATTGTTGTCTCCGCAATTAGATAACTTCGCTGCTACTCTTTCTTTTGCAGAATATTCTTTCTTTTGCCTCTCTAACCAGTTCCTCTTTCCTTTTGGCTGTGCTTTCGGAGCATATTTTTCCAAAATTCTTAGCGTCTTTTCTTCCAAGGTTGTTAACATTTCCTCGGTTGTTTTATTCTCTAAAACTGCTCTCCACTCTATTTGGGCCATGTGTGATCTGATTTCTTCCCAATTTATGGTCTTGGAGTTCAAGTAAAAGCCCCAAATTTGCTGCTTCCTTCCGTATGTGTATTGTCTTTTAATGTTATCGCCATATTTGTTGATAACTCAATTATGTTGTGATCTGAGATAATAGTTGGGGTTATTTTTATATCAGCAGTCATGTTCGTGTTATTCGTGAATACCAGATCTAGGCAGTTATTTTTTCTGGTATTTTCTGTTATCTCCTGTGTCAGCATAAACTCGTTTGTGAGAGCTATCAGCATTTTTGTTTGCTCCTGGTCCTCTCTTGTGCCCCCCTTATGTTGCTGTATAAATATATTTCTACCCACCTTTTTGTATTTTATAAATGGGATATATATAACCTTTGGTTAGCTTCCGCCCGAATTGTTCATTCTGACGAAGGTCAAGCTTTTCACTCCACCTTAGACCTACAGTTTAACGTGGAATCCGAACCACGCCCCATCAGCAGCCCAGCGTTTTAACCACTAGGCCACCTAGGGTACCCATTTATCTACCAACCACTTTCTTTATTGTGTGGAAGGATGAACAGCTGGGTTTTGCTGCGCGCCGGCTGCCGTCGGGTCTCGAACCCGGGACCGATGGATTCGTAGTCAGCGACGCTAACCACTACACCACCGAGGCGCTATATAAAATAGTGTATAAAAAGCATTAGGTTTTAATGTATAGATTTGATATTAAGTTTAATTACTGGAAACAAGTGTTTTATGTTTGTGTAACACATCCATATTGACATTGCTTGAATAAATCATTGAAAATTACGCAGTAGATTTGTTTTATTGTTCGATATTTAAATAAAGGTGTTCAGATGTTGTATTCACATAATTGCTGCGAATATGTGACATTTAACTGTGAAGAGATGAGATGATATTTAGATCTCCTTAAATTTTATATTCACTCGCAGCTCCTCTCTCGTTTACAATCTCCTGCTCCACTTGAACCAAAATAATCCACAAACAGAACAGAAGCACATTCTAGAGGATGTCGCATCTAGAGTTACGTTGAATCATTCCGGTAAGCCCACGACCCAGCCTCCATCCTCTGGCTTTTGTATTGGGTAAGGAGCCTTATATGTAGAAATGTAGATGCCTCCGAGTTTTGTTTCTTAAGGATCCCAACAATTACCAAGTTCCATTCCAAGTTAACACGGTAAAAGTAAAACAGAGAACTATGGTGATTGTATGGAGGTAACCACACCGTTTAGGTGCATTTACCTTTGTTTCTGAATCCAACACAAGACTAAAGAGAATTGATTTAACAGTAGCAAATTGTTTGTACCTTAAAGTTGACTATGTAGGGTACTCAACTGTAACTTCCATTTAAATGAACCTTATGATGGATTTGTGATAATATTGGCTTTAATATTTCTTATCCCGAGTGAGTGTCATCTCTTATCCCGTTTCCATCATAAATTTTGATTACTGAACATTTAGGAAACATTCTCCTAGTTTGTTTCGTGTGATGTGTCTGTCAAATTTGCTTTTTCTTAAATGATACTAGATAAGGATTATCACACGTCTTTATCCTTCTTTTCCCTTAGACAAACTGATGCACTTTAGACACAAGGCTAAACTGTTACTTTGTTCGCGGACACCACTCGGGCCTGTCGCCGGCCCAGAGGAAGTGCAAGCCAAGGCAGGGACACCGTTGCCAGACATATTTCCTCTTTCTCCTTTCATCAACGCGTGGTCTTTCAAACATTACAACCTCAAAGAAGGATTCGGTAAGATTGTTATTGGTTGTAACAATAGTTGCGTTGTGGTTCTTTGATTTTGAATGACTTGTCAAAGCTTTTGGTTGATTTAGGCACCTTAACCCTTAAGCCCTGAATTTTTTGTAGGGTTAAGTTATGAATGCTTGTATTTGAAACATTAGTAATTTGTACCTTCAGTCCTTAAAGGGTTAAGGTCTAGGCTCCTATGCTGTTCTAACTTAGCGTTTTGCTATGATTGAAAACGAAATAGTGACTTTGTTAATGTAGAGTTGGTTGAAGTTAAAAACCTTTGACTTTTGAATGACAGTTCAATAGTTTAGTGATGGCTTATGTGACTAATATTTAGTGTTTGTGGAAAAGTAATGAGAACGAATCAAGCCTCACTTCTTTGAACAAGCAGGAATGTAAAAAACAAACACAAAATAGTCATACAATTTATAGGGATAAGGTTTAGGACCCTGTAAATGTTTCCCTAATTGATTCATTAGGTTTGCAATGAACAAATTAAATTACGCCTAGTGGCTAGGTAATGAATATAATATATATCATTTGATTTTGATTTAGGCTTTCTTTTTCTATGGGGTGGGTGGGGCATTTTTTGCTGTCATTCACCCTTGGCCTCTCCTTCCTATATGAAAAAAACCTAAGCCCATTCTTATAAGATTAGAAGTAAAATTCAAACTTGCTTGATGATTTTTAGAGTGAATATACATTAATACAAAATCCTGTACCTAGTATAGTGATTGTCTCAAGTTCAAAAGAAGTCTCGATCGGGAGTTGTGATACGCATAAAAAATTAAGAACATATAATTAAACAATTTAATTGTAAGTCCAAAATGATGTAGTTCTCAAAACTAATGAAATTCTTCAAATTAGGATAAGGGTAACGTTGTTGCAGCGATGAGAGCGTGTTTACTTTTTTAAGATTGTGAAGAAAAAGGTTTCTTTGAAAGATATTTTTATTATTTGTACGTTCGATTCTTCGTATCCACCAAAGGTTACTTATTTTCAGCTATCCCCGGAGGAGCTCTGGCGCCTCACACCGTCTTTGTGAGTTACGAGGGAATCACTTTCCACAATATCCTTAAAAATCCGGAGGAGTTTTATGGCATGACTCTTCTCCACGCGTTCTCGCACGCAGCCTCTTACGCGAAAGAGACGAATAAGGTGAGAAAGGCGGCAGAGACTATAAAAATATCGGGGAAAAGTAACAAAATCTTACCTATTAATCATCTGACAATGTTTCTATTTCATTAAATTTTCAGTGCTTAAGAACAGACAATTAAATATTAACAACTGAAACACTCAAATTTAAGGCCTTTTTAAAGATTAAGCATCACCACTAAATTTCACTAAGAAATTGATGTATCAAATTAGTTCTTTGAAATGCGTGGGGGGGGGGGGGGGGGGTGGGGCAGTATTTATATTTGTTTTCATTGATATCACTGGTATGTATATGAAATTTTTTTGTCTGCTGTGAGGGTTTTTTCAACTCATATTATATAATTCGACCATGCTGAATTCGAAAATGACATTGGTTTTCCTCAATCAGGTCAGGTTTTTTCTCTATTGGCCATTTATTATAAGTCCAATTTTATCCCCAAATTTATTGATTTTTTAGCTTAAACACTGTAGATACGAGTAATATTATAAGAACTCTCGTGAAAAATGAAAACATTATGTGAATAAATACTTTTATTCATACAATGAATATGGAAAAAAGTTTATTGAGGAAGGAATGAAGTTTTTTGGCTTTCCGTCTGTGTTTTTTCTTCGGGCACGTCTCGCTTCAAACACCAACAATAGTCCGCCAGCATATTGATATCCCAGTTTCCCTGGTACCTCTCTTCCATTATTTTGATATCTTGGTGAAATCGTTCACCCTGTTCCTCACTATAATCCCCGAAATTTTCAGGAAAATAGTCCAAGTGGGACCACAAAAAGTGCATTTTTGTGGACATGCGCGACCCATGAGCTTTCAAAGCTTCCATCAAGTTTTCGACAACGGACTCGTATTCTGGACTTCTACGCTTGCCAAGAAAATCAGTGACGACTGATTTGAATGCCTGCCAGGCATTCTTCTCAGTTGGAGTCATTGCATTTTCGAACTGAGTATCCTTGATCAAAGTTCGAATTTGAGGACCATCAAAAACCCCAGCATTTAGTTTAGCATCAGATATATGAGGAAATTTACTCTCGAGATATCGGAATGCTGAACCCTCCTTATTCATTGATTTGATGAAATTTTTCATCAAGCCCAGCTTAATATGAAGTGGTGGGAGCAAAATTTTTGTTGGTGGTACAAGGGGCACTGAAACGACATTATGCGACCCAGGTTCAAAATTCTCTCTGGATGCCATTCACGCTGTGCATAGTACTTCTCATCCGCTCGGCTATCCCATTTGCAGAGGAAACATGGGTATTTCGTGTATCCCCCTTGCATTCCCAATACAAATGCCACAATCTGAAAGAAAATGAAAATATTTAAAGAATTTAGAGAATTTGTTCTATCAGATAAAAAAATCTATGCATTGGACTGTATCACTTCTGTGGGGAAGTTAAGTGTTCTTATACGCTCTCAAATAACCTTTGGAAAAACAACATAGTCAATAGCAATAGTTTACTTATGATATTAGTATTATCTTCAAATCTCCACAGATCCTCCAGTTATGTTGGTCGTATACGAGAGCATCCAGTAAAATTTTCATGTTATCGTAGCTCTCAGTAAGTTGTACGGAATGTGCTACAGGGACTGATGCAACCCTATTCCCAATGTTGAGAAGTACTGCTTTCAAACTTCGTTTAGACGAGTCTATAAATAGCCTCCATTCTGATGCGTTATATGGCAGGCCCAAGGATTCGATTAGCCCCTCAACATTGCAGCAGTACACTAAGGAAGAGGTATTTTCGTGCACTGCAAAAAACTTGCCGAATTCTTCCTCTCGTTTCCTATACCAGGAGAATGTTGTTCCCGGAGCCAGCAAGTTGTCCTCTCGAAGTCGTGAGCCCAAGATCTCGGCAGCTAATTTGGAAAGTCCTAAATCCCTGGTAAGATCATTAAGTTTGGCCTGGTTGAGAGGCGTCGGCTCATTTGAAGCGGTATTTTGAGGTATATACGACTGGGACTGGTCATTGGCATTGGTCATTGATTCATCATCAGAATCATCGAAGTCCAGGGTTTGAGGTGGGTCGGGTATTGGAATTCCAGGACCATGGGGTACAGGTCTCATAGCAGAAGGAATGTCAGGGTATACAACAATGTGTTTATTCTTCTTGTTAACTCCTGAAAATAGAAACACAGAAACATGGATATAAAACTTGCATATGAAATAGAAGAAGCATTCAGACAGTGGCGGCTCGTGAGGGAAGGCTGCGGTCTGTAAGATATGAAATAGGTCGATGGAGTCTGTATATTTTCTTTCTTTTTCATTCATATTGTCCCTTCAGGGACAATATGAATGAAAAAGAAAGAAAATATACAATCATTGTATATGTAAATGTAACTTGTATAACAATATGTATGTGTAAATGTATTTTCTATAACAATATGTATATGTAAATGTATGATTACCATTATGGTGAATATTATGCTATATATGGTGAATATTATGTCAAGTTTCATACGAGGATTTCAAAATATTTAAGAAAAATAAATTTATAAGCCCACCTTGGAGGTTTGTCATGCAGAAATAGCAATCTGTCACGTGATCCTTTCCTTCTCTCCAAATCATGGGAATTCCAAAAGGCAAAGATTTCGCTCTGCCTTTGCTCCATCTTCTCAAATTTTCAATGCACGTCTTGCAGCACATATGAGGGGCGAAATTTTTGTCCTGGTCCCCTAGCTTAATTCTAAAGTATGCTCTATACATTGTCTTCACAAATTTAGTGATTTGGGACTGGTTATTTGGCATGGTAACCGTCCCACATATGTAGCAGAATCTATTGGGATCATTTTTACACGCTCTATTGATTATGAAATATTATCTATATGCCTGAAAAGTAAAAAAAGATATTATCAAGTGAAACAAGTGATGATAGATGTTACTGTTCCAATTCCGCTTTGACAAAATCACGAAAAATTCTATTTTACTTATGAGGTCATAGCCGGATAACCTGAGCTGATGGAGAAAACCGGATTGCAGATTCGAAATCAGCAGGAAAACCTCTATAAGAATCACTTACAAAACAGTTGACAGCAAAATTGATGCATACCAGTGTATTTTACGCCAATGAAATTTGTATTAATGTTTTAATCCATTTTCACAAGGAAAGGGACTATATTGATTTTAGGAAAAAATTTATAGTCAAATGTGTCGTGTTTATACGAAGCCTAATTAGCCAAGAAGAAATAGGCAGAACAACGTCTGTTAGTTCAGAAATATGAATTAAATCTATGTTGTTATAGTTATTTAGCTTTACTTCATATAAAACTAGATAATGTTCAACATAAGTTTCACCATCCCTATTCGCTGTATAGCATAAAATGTAGAGGAAAAGTACAGTATAACCGAAAGTGAGTTGCATTATTTCTCGACATCGTATTACGTTTGTTATAACGTACAAAAAATTAGCAGTTGTTTTTTCACAGTTCTACAAGCTCTAATGTTTCACAATTTGAAGCTAATATGGTAGATTTGGAGTAGTTTTGTATTTATTTACCGTTTCCTATCTAAGTTTTTGTTAACACCTTCAGAGAGAAAATTCACTGCCCGAAACTTTTGATAGTAAGCGGCTTTTAAGGGGTTATCACCTTCACTAATGTAAAGGAGCTATACAGTGCTTAAGTTTACTAACGATGTTTGTCCGATTACCAACAAAAGTTACTCTTCTATTCCAAAGAGTAACTCGAGGGAGGTTGTATTTTACACCTCTCCCACTGAATAGATAACTATTATATAACTGGTAGATAAACTGTTGTTGCTTGCCGCAATTTCACTGGTTTAAAATTCGCCTAGTAAAACGGGAAACGCAACATTTCTGATATTAAAGAATAGAGATATAGAATAGAATAACCTTTATTAATAATAATAAAATAAATACATTTTTTTCAATTTACAATGACATGAATAATTGTGAAGCTCGACTATTTATTTTATTTATCATAATTTGGCCCTTAAGCTTTAGGCTTTACTGGGCTCTTATTAAAAATAAGTCTGAGTTATAGAATTGTTTTTGGTGTTCGATTAAATAAAATAATTTCTTTAATGAAAAATGTAACAATTATCACCATGACATAGAGAAAATCACTTTATAAGATAAAAATGTGAATTGGAGTTTTCAGTAGAAGTAGAATACAGTCCAACGTTGCCTTGTATTCCACCTAAACCATAAATTTTGGCCGGATTTAAATTTTAGGAGAGCGAAACTCTGCCTTTGGACAAAAATTTGGTTCCTGTACATCACTAATACAGTCGTGGCTATAAGTTCGAAATCTCTCTCAGTTTTAAGGATTACATTTTTTATTGAGAGTTTAAATTTTAGTGGGACTTCCTCCGTTAGTAGCATCGATTATTTGATTAACATTTATCACCATTCCACAGCAATGTCAGACTAGCAAACTTTTTATAGCAGAATAAAAATCTTGTGAGATGGAATCCAGAAGACTCGAACATTGTAAGATGGTGACTAATGTTTAAGTACAGTAGTCAGGGCATTCACGGTCTTATATTTTGGGCAACACCATCGTTCCCTCGTGCCCTAGGTGCCAATATATCCCAAAACATGACCTTCAGAGGCGTTTCATACTGGCAGTACAGTAATTTAGAATGATGTCATGGACTAGGTAGACACCTGATATCCAGATGATCCTCCTCAAATTGCATTATCTGGTTCTCGTTATTAAAAAAAAATCTTGGCCTATTGTTCAGTGGTCTAACCAGCATATTTTTCTTGCGAAAAGCAGAATATTGCTCTCTTGCTTTTCATTAAGTAGTGTGTTGTCACTGATCTTCTTGCGACTAAATTACTCTCGTCCTGAAGTTTCCGTCAAGTGGTTCTTCAACTGACTGGAGTAGGGAGCTGCTGCTGCTGCTTTATCTGAGGATGGTGAAGAGGTTGACCTTTGCTTTACTTCTGATTGCATTATCAATTCTTTGAGTCATTATTCATAGCTTGCCAGATCTTGTTTTGGGTTTGTACTCTCCATCCTCGAACATACTACTTTGACTTGCATACTGATCATCGAGATATTTGAAGTTGGGAGATTACCTACCTTTGACTGTAGCCTCGTGTCTGTAGGTATTACCATTTTATTGCCCATTTGTATCCTGCGTAAAGTAGGAATTGATAAGGTAATTGCACACGAGTTAAAAGCGTATGAATTTACGACCTTTCTTCGTGCTGAACCAACCAAAGTAATTAGTATTAATATGAAGTTGAGCATGACTCCAGATTCCTGGGATCTTGGGAGCATTGCTCCAGTAAATTTGACCATGAGAAAAAGTAAATTTGGGTTTGGGTTTTGTTCATCCGCTAGACGTTATGCAATTTTTTTGCGTATACGTTCTTGTACAAACCAATTTTTTAAATTACAAATTTAGTTATTTTAAGTTTAGTTGGTAATTCCATATTTAACAGTTATTTTTATTTTTTGTTAAGCTTCAATATTTTGATAATTAAAATTTTATTAAAACGTATATTTTTTTAATATAAAATTATCAGGATTGGACTATGTTCCATTGATCTCGGCCAGGTTTGATAAATTGGCCAGATAATTACTTGTGCGGTTTTAAGTAATCCACCATGACTCTAGAATTGAAAAGTTTAGTTAAGTTTAAACTTACTTTTACTTACTTTAACTTACCTACTTTTACTTACTCTTCCTTACTTTTACTAAGTTTAAAGCACTTACTTTTACTTACTTTCATTGTACTATATTTACTTACTTTTACTCACTTTTACCATACTATATTTACTAACTTTTACTTATTTTGTATTTTTTCAGGTAGTCAATAATCAATAATGGATCCTAATATTGATGAAGTTGGAGAGAAAAGTGAGGGTGTTAAAAGGGGTTACTTTTGTGGTCAATGCAAGAACAAATATTCAAAGAAGCAAAACTGGGAGGAACATTTTAATTCCAAAAAAAATATTTGTTACAATACAAGAGGTCCCAGAGTTTGGGCCCACAGCTTAGATATTGCAGTAAAGAAATACCAGGATGAAGTGCAGCAAGAGATACGGCAAAGCAGTCATTTAGTTTGTTCACAAAATGTGCTAGTGCTAGACCTCAGAAAAATGAACCAACTTCATCAACTGCTAATCTAGAAAATGAAACTTTTTCACTAGATGTTTCACAGACTGAAGAAAGTGCTTCTCCTCCACCTAAGAAACAAAAGGTAGGTGAGGAATCTGCGCATCAGACTAACAAAACTGCTTTAGAGGAATTTGAAAATTCCCAAATCCAGAAGACATTGAATGCAATTTTGCGCCTAACAAAAGAAACTCACCAAGCTGTTGTGGTTAATAAAGAGAAGAGTCAAAATATGCCTTCAAGTTCAAGTGTTGCATCCAAATCTAATAAAGCAAAAAGCAACAAATTTGACATTTCCATAGCCCATTTAAGCAAGTGTAAATCAATACAAGAAATCCTGAACAATGATTTGATCAAATCTACATTCAAATTGGTGGAAAAGAAGGATCTAGGGCATGCTGATGATTCATTTTCAGTACCAAGTGATATAATGGAAAACATTGCAAATAGTGACACTAATATGCCTGATGTAGATATAGCTGTTGAGGATGAAGATGATGATGATCAAGAAGATATTGATGATGCTTCTGATGATAAAATGTTTACATTATATTGCATAGCTTGCACAGACCCCAAAGCATGTGCTTCAGACAAACATTCTAACATAAAAGGTTACTTCAATGTTAAAGATTTAACCTATGTATGCAAACAAGAAGAAAATCAAGAGAGATGGTTTAGAAATCTGAAAACCCACCTGAAGAGACATTTAATTAAACTTCAGCATCATCAAAGAGCTGCTGTTTATGAAGTGATGAAAACATCTTCTCGGAACACTACTAAACGCATAGAAGACTTATGTGGCAACATCTTATACTACATAATGAAAACAAACACTGCATGGGCTCTATATCCAGTACTTCTAGCTGTATTACATAGGTCAGGTTGTGAGGTTGGAAATTTGAATCATAGCACACATGCGTGCGAGACAATTTGTGAGCTATTAGATAATCAACTTAAAGAACAAACTGTAAAGTGGTTCTTAGAACAAACTTCAGTAACAATAACAGCTGACATTGGAACAATTTTGGGATTAAGCATGCTAGTTGTATTAGTTATGAGTGAAGAAGATAAGACTGTAAAACTTGCTGGGATAAATTTAGTACGCAGCAAATCAGGAGTTTATTTGGCCAATGAAATTTTTGATGTGTTGAAGTCTCCTAATCACTTGAAACTATCTGAAGAAGCAATTAAATCCAAGGTATCTGGAATGGTTGGAGATGGGGCTTTTTGTAAGGACAACGAGCCATTTAAAAACGAAATGAAAAAGTTGTTTGGAGAAAATTTCAAATTTCGATGGGACTTAATGCATCTTGTGAACAGAGCCCACGTTGATGCATTGAAGAAAATTTGTAAACTAAGTGAGCTTTTAGACTTTATTCAGAATCACACTTCAAATCTGAGATCAGGCCTTGACTATACCAATATGGTTCTTGACAATATCATTGGTTTTAAGAGACCAAAACTCAAATCTGATACTCGCATGGTTAATTACGAATTTGATCAATTTGACAGATTTGTGGAAAATTGTGTGTTTTTTGATCATCCACAAGAGAAAGAAATTAGTGCCAAGTTCTATGTATTGATTTCCTATGTAACAAAGATTATGTTGCAAGTAGCTCAAAAAACCACAGTTAGTGCAGAATTTGTAGAAAATATATTTTATAAAGAAGGAGGGAAAACTGTTATGTTAAGAGTGATGGAAACAATTTCCAAATTAGCTAATGGAGGAAATGCAAATGATGTAGTTTCTGAATTTAAGCACGATACCACAGGGCAGCAAAAGGAACTAACAGCTGAGGATTACATCCTAAATGAAGTTTACAAATACATCAAGAAACGTTCTGATTACTACCAGGTTGCTGAAGTTGCTAGACCATCCAGAACCAGATCTGAAAGTAGTTTTACAAAAGACTCAGTGATAAATTGGCTGACAGAATATATAGAACAGCTGTGGAAAGGAATCACAGAGAGATTAAAGCATTTTGATAAAGATGGATCAACTGCCTGGAGTGAAGCACCAGCTGGAGGGACATTCTCCATTCTTGGTTACATTGTTGAACACAAAGGATCCATTAATCATCATTTGACTAAGCTGTGCAGAATTGTGAAGGAGGGTCCAGCTCCAGGCACTAGATCTGCTGTAATGATCACACAGAAAGCCATTGATCAGTGGCCAAGCATACATGGCGGTAAATTCACAACAAATGCCTACATGCAAGGTCTAACATCGTCCACTGTTGCTGCTGCAATGAATAAATAAACTTAAGGTGAGTTATAAACTGTACATTATTGTATTATTATGTTTAGCTAAAACAATTTGTAATTGGTATGTCGTCAATTCAAGAGTTTACTATCATTAACCTATCTAGTGGTGTAAGGGGAAAAAAAGTAAATTCAGAGCTGTGCTCCAGTAAATTTTTTCAAATCTGGAGTCATGAAGTCGAGTATCAACGAAAATTATAATCGCATTTATCTAAGCTATTATATTTAAGAGTATTTGATTCAGATACAGATATTTTGAAAAACTAATAATAATTGAATGAAAATAATCGATTTTGTTAAAATAATTGAATTTTAGATAGAATGAAGTGCACCAAGTTTTTATATTTTATTTAAAAGCTGTTCAAGCCACACAGAATAATGTCTAAATTACTGTATACTTTTTTTAAAATGACACGCTATTCGTTTGCCTTTGGTTCTCCCCATTATTATTATTATTATTATTATTAAGATAAAACTATTTCTGTAATAAGTTAGGTTTTATTTTCAAGCATTTTAGCATGTGTTTCAATTTATGAGGCAAGGTCCGTTTCATAGAAAGTGCCATTTTCTAACCTTAAAAACATTGAATACATAGCTGGACCAAAAATGACATTTCAGAAATCTTAGGGATTTTAAACTTTTAGTTACGACTGTTTAGTTAAGTTTCAGAAGTAGACCTTACACGTATCGTTTAGATCAGGATCGGCCACGCATACCACATGCCATTTATATTTATATTTATACACTATATATTTATTATCTTAATTTTTTTTTATTTCCAATAACAAAAAAGGTTCGCCACCTCTGGACTCTAGATGAATAAAATAATCAACAAAACCACATTACTCTTCAATTCCAAGTACTTCTGAAATCAAATTTTTCAGTATCAAACCCATTACGATATTGAGGACCATATACTTTTGGTGTTGGTTTTCCTATTCTACAGGGTGTCCATAAAGTCACGCATCACATGAAAATACATTTATTTTGTTTATTTATTTTATTTTGTGTTCGAAATGATTCCCACCAGTCTCAAAACATGTTTGTAAACGAAAAAGCAGGTTTCTTTGAATGTTCCTAAACATATTTGGCTGATGGAGACATAAATAAATAGACATTGCTTGTTTCTATGATGCGTGACTTTATGAACACCCTGTATAACTTAGGACTTTGACACATCATCTAGTCATTTAAATTCACTTTGTAATGTTCTGAAAATGGCGCTCATATTTCGTAGAATAAGAATAGCTTTTTTATATACCTGGTAAATCTGGTAAAAGTTAAGTGCGTCGGTCTCTTCACACGAAGGTAAGCTGGTGGCCCTACCTCAAGGCTTGGCCTGATGGAGGAACGAGTTACTTTCTTGCGATCTCCATCGCACATAGCCAGGCACTCCCGGCTCATCTGGTACCGTCCTGAGCCAGGCATCTAATTTTCTTTGATCATCTCGACTTTGACCCCTGACAACCAAGCTATTTTTATTCAGTGTTGAGGGTGTCCCCTTAGTGGGCCTTTAGTTTGGGAACACTACACATTTTACCTTTACTGTTTTCCAATGTTGTTTGGATGTCCTACATATAGCTTTTCTCGAGTTAATCTTCACCAAACGTAAGTAAGTTTCGGCGTTTTACGTACAAAATCTCGTTTCTTAATGGATTGGGACGAAGAGGGCAGAAATTTTAATAATAAAATACAGTGGTCTTCCAATTTAGTGACATTAATTGTGAAGCTGGGCTATTTATTTAATTTAATTTGGCCCTTAAGCTTTAGGCTTTACTTTAAGAAGAGAAAAGGTAGAGGTCCCACACGCATCCTAGTGAACCAGTGCCCCCACTACATGGTTAAATTCCACACGTGAAGGGCCCTTCATAAGCCATGAGTGGTGGCGTTTTCAGGATTTGTAAAGCACAAAACGTGACAGTCCCTACTTTCATACTTGTAACAAACTTCTTCCTTTACAATCTACTTTACTAATTTATTTTATAGTTATTAATGGAATATTAGAATATTACAATTTGTTAGCTATGTTACTGTCAGACTATTTTATGCACCTAATTTGGCCCTCGATTTAGGCTTTACTAGCCTTTAATTAATTCTTTAATTAATTAGATAAAACATACAATATATAAATCACATTTAAATTAATCACCTCTCGCATCACCCAGATCAAGTCTACGTTTAGTCACTCAGTCACTCGCCTTGTCTACTCACCTTCTCGGTCTTTCCTTCCTCCACCTTCGCACACACATTTATACACTCTTTTCGCATCTCTTATCTCCCATTCTTTCCATGTATCCAAACCACACCTTAGCACACTTCCCTCAGTTTTCATTTCCACTGGCTTCCGAACATCTTTCCAGAATCACACTTATTTCGTCAGTCCGACGCACGCCACACATACAATATTAGTATTTTTATATTTCGAAATTTGTTTCGTTTATAAGCCTCGCTTTTAATAGAAAGTGCGCTTAAATCTATTAAAACTTTCCCTGGTGGTGTAACTAATTTGAACCGTCTTTTGACTGTAGGACTTGACTGGTGATTTGAAGAATCCGGTAACTCTAAATGCGGTGCACACGAATGGACAGCACTTCCACCTTGGGCGGTTCCAACTGAATACTTTAGATTGTACCGGTTCTACTCGCAATTTCTTCTGGTATGAGCCTTGGGAAGTTATGTTCGAAAATGTCGGTTTCGACTGTGCAAAGCCTTTGTCCGACAAAGTAAACGCGAGACCACTTTCCCTTTTACGGGCTGTATACTGAAGTAATATATATTTTTTATTTAACATTGTTAATTTAAAATTATTACACACTATATAAAACTTTTACTTCTCAGTAAATAATAATTCTCAAAGTATTTTTTGTTAAATTTTTCCACTTCTAAATTTTAATTCGAAGATGAAAAGAGGAGAAACGGGCCAGTATAGAAAATAATGTAATTTTTCCACTGGAATCACTGCAGTGTAGAAATAATATGCGCCATACACTGGAGTAATTTAGTTTCTGACAATTAGCAAAAAAGTTTGAAATTGTCTCCTCCGAAAGCGAAAGAGTAGCAAAACAGGCTTAGAGTTACGTTATAATATAAATAAACATTTAATAGGATTTGGTGGGTAGTAATTATTGTCATTGGATTTAATTATTGATGTACATTTTGGTTAATAAAACTTCCGTATTATTAACTTTCAACTTAATGTATTTTGCGATGCCTAAAGCAGCAGAAATACGGAACTGATGTCGTTTTAGTCGTGATGGAATAGAAATAATTAGTTCCCTTCTTTGAGGAAAGTTTAAACTAATTAAAATGTGACCTTAATCAGTCATCTTCGCGGCTCTGATTCCTTCCAGCCTCGCTTTAGTCGACAGACTGTATTAATAAATTATATTTCTCGTGGACAAAGCCACTACCATCGATAACCAATTTATTGGAAGCGCAACCTAAAGTAAAGTAGGACCAAGTGGGAACAAGGAAGATTCGGAAAAGGGTGAGAAAAAGGATTAAGACAAACAAATACTGTAGTACAAAATGGACCAAATATAAATTACATTCCACAGAAAATGAATATTAGAAAGATGTATAAAATTAGCGTAAATAAGTGCGGGAAATAATGTTGTTGGTTAGCCGATCAACCCACCCTCATCGAGCAACCCGGCGCCGGTACGCAGATAACCGATCGCCCTCTCCGGAGTGGACCAGAAGTTCAGCGCACTAGTGATGTTGTGTTGTGTTCTATGTTGTGCTAGAGCGGTGCAGTCTGTCATAATGTGTTCAATTGTTTGTGGTGTGTCCTGGCACAGGTGGCAGGTGTCGTCTGTGGAGTTGTCTAGTCTGTGTTTATATGTCTGTAAGTTGGGGTGATGTCCACATCGGGATCGTGCTAAGTTAACTCGATCCGATCTGCTCAGGCTGGTCTCTGACCTGTCAATGGGTGGCAGCTTCGCACCTAGGACTGCATTCCGACCGAATCGTGTCAGTGCTTTGTGGGTTGTGTGTGTGTATATGTTTTCTGTACTGTGTGATATCTGTGGGGCGTGGTATGGAATGGAGTATTTGGTTATAATGTGTGTCTGGTGTTACCTTAATGGTGCGAGGTGTTCGTGCATGATTGTACATGTAGTGGCAAGGGTGTTGTGGATTAGTTGTCGCTGCTGCCATGAATTGTGTTCCCCTCATGTCTAAATGTTCCCTAACTTTCAGTATTTTTGTTTGTGTGCAAGTGTTCTATTGATGTTGTTTGAGTACATCCTGTAATGATACGAAGTGCGTTGTTTCGTATTGTCTGTAAGGTGTTTGTGTGTGTGTGTTTGAGATAATGGGTGCCCAGCATGGGCTAGCATAGTCCATAATTGAGCGAATATATTGTTTGTATATGAGTGATGATGTGTCCTGCTGGTGTCCAAAGTTTGTGCCTGTTAGTACCATAAGCATGTTAAGTCTTGACGTACATTTGTTTTTAATGTCCTGAATGTGGTTTGCAAAAGATAATGATGTGTTGTATGTGACCCCAAGTATTTTGGTCCTGTGAGTGTATGGAATGTTGTTGTTGTTTGTTTAGTGTAATCTGTTATCTGGTGTTCTTGTGTGTTGGTTGATTTTGTAGGCGCTACTTTGAGTATTGTGTGTGAGCCAGTCTTGTATACTGTTAATGTATGTTTGTAGGTTATTTGTAGCGGTTTCGATGTAGTTGTGGGTGGATGTTAGAGTGATGTTCTCTGCATATGATAAGGTAAGTTCGTTATCTATGGGTGTTGGAATGTTATGCATGTATAAGTTGAACAGTGTGGTGAGAGAACAGAACCTTGAGGGACCCCGTTCGGAAAAAGCTTGTTTTTGGATGACTTGCCATTAAATGTGACATGTGAGTATCTTCTTGAAATATAGTTGCTCAGCTACCTTTTGGTGTTATTGTACATGTTTGTGTTGAGTATTTTGTTTATGAGAGGGAATCGGGATAGCATCAAATGCTTTACTAATGTCTATTGTTGCTAATAGTGTACGTTGAGCTGGTCGTCTGGAGTTGATGCCATCCATGATGTGTTGCGTGAGGTTAGTGAGTAATGTCGTGGTTGAGTGGTGAGGTCTGAATCACTGTTGAGTAGGCGATAGTGGTATGTGTGGGTTGGTGATTTGTAAGATTAGTCTTTCTGTTACTTTGGAAGGTGTGCATAGTAAAGTAATGGGTCTATAGGAAGCTGGTTCTGTTGGATTTTTGTTTGGTTTGAGTAGTGTAATAATTTTACCTTGTTTCCATATGTCCGGAATAATAGTGTTGGTATGATTAACTTGGCACTGATCCAAAAACGACTACATCTGAGATATTTTTCATAAAAAGATATAAAGAATAAAGCAAAATTTAGTAAAGAATTCATTCTCTTTATTTTTTATTGAAAGAAAATCCTAAAATAACTTTTTATCAAAACATTTGAAGAACAGGACCGGAAATAATTTCATTATATACTTCCAATCCCAAATTGTTGGACAAATTAATAAAGAAAATAAGGTACAAAAAGAAATGAGGGTATTAAACAGCACATTTTTACCGAAGATAAGAAATTGATAGGAAGGAGCTAAAAACCTCAACGTATGTCGACATTTAGCAGCTGACGTGGAAGCTTCTAACAGTGGCTGTATTCTCCAGCGCGGGACACGTCAACGTGAAGAGGAGGCGACGTCAAACCGAAACATCAACGTGCTGGTGGCCAAACTTCCTCAAATCTCCGTGCAGCGGGCTGTCTCCGGTTGGCCAGACTGGCAGTTGACGCCCTGTTGCGTGGCACGGTCAGAGTGCCGATCGGCTCCCGGGGCCGGACCTATACCCGCGGGAAATGTAATTATAGTCACTGGACAGTAAACTGTCGTGAAAATAGAACAATTGTAATGGAAGTTTTAGAATTTGACGGAATTGAAGATGCCCTTATTGTGAAAAGAATAAAGTCTCTATTGCTGTTGACATTATTTTCGAAGATACTCGTGGTTGATTGAAATTGAAATGGGAGTTGGCACTTGACTGACTTCACTATTTTGTACGAGTAGACATTGAAAGATTTGAATTTTGCGTCAACTCTATTATAGAGAAACTAATGGAATAAATAAAATGATGAACTTTACGAAGATCACGCTAAAGCCACGTACGATATTCTTATAATATTTTCGGATATAACTAAACTATCACTCGAGTATAACCGCCTTTATAGGCCGCGGCACCAAGCTACAAATTAGTTAGCCTAACTACAAACTTTTTTTATTTAAGTTTACTGTAAACATCACGAAAATTTCGGTGAACAAGAAAAAGCATTAAAAAATTTAAATACATTTACTAAAAAATAATAGTCAATAATCTAGTTTCGCTTTTACTTTATGAAAAGCTTAAAGCAATTTGAAAACACGTGTTGTTAAATTGAATAACAGCATTAATATACCCTACTGCGAAACTAACATTAGCTTGCATTTTAACTAACGTAAACATTCTTTCGAACATTTAGATAAAAAAATAACATTTCTCTGATTATATAATATATATATATATATATATGTTACTGTACAAAGGTGGGCAGTTGCGGCGCAACTTTTTTGGTTGCGCTTGCGCCGCACATTTTTACAGAGAGTTGCGAATTGTTTGCGGCGCAACTTATATATGCAGTTTCAAGATTAGCGCGCAACGCGCAACATTTAATATTACTTCTCTGTAAAAATATCCCAAGCGAATGTAACTTAAATATTTTTATCTGGCAACACTGCACTTCAATTGTTTACATTCAGTCACATTCTCATTGCGCCAGTATCACTGTCTGACTTTCTGTTTTCGTTTCTTTTTACTTTTTAGTACTAGTACTAGTATTATGGATCGTTTTGTGGTGTCTGTGGCCGACAGCACTGATTCTGCCGACCAGGACATGGACAGAGAGGTTGAAGTGACTGAGAATGTTGACAGCCGTTCCCCTGAGACTGAAGCAAGTGTCAGTGAGGTTTCCGCTTCAGAACTTATATAAAGTTATTTTTCCAGGTGACCAGGAGTTCTTCAAGGCCTATCGGCAGGTCATGGAGCCGGTGGCCAAGAGCCTAGACGTCCTGCAGGCGGAGGGGAGAGCCTACATGGGCGTCTTGGTGCCCACCTTGGTCCTCTGCCTCTCCAGTCTCAACAGGCACAAGCACAACGAAGAGTTGGCCGTCTGCCTCCCTCTGACAGAGGCCTTGACTGAGGGGTTGATGGGCAGGTTTGGCCATGTCTTTACAGACATGGACTGCCTCTTAGCTACTGCCTTCAACCCGCAGTTTAAGCTGTCAAGATGGCCAGAGCTGGTGCCAGGAAGAGACCCGGAAGAGTTGAGGAGGACGGTCACCAGCAAAGTTGTGTCGTTGGCGGACAGGGCCGGGAAGGATGAAGAGTTCAGCAGCAGTGATGCGGAAGCGGCAGACAAAGGGGACTTCCTCGAGCAGCTGTACGACACAGGAGTAATCAGCAAACAGAAGAAGGAGAGCACAATGCTGGTGAACAGTTTCCTGGACCAGAGGCCGGAGAAAAATATCGCGAGGAACGTGTTCACTTGCAAGGAACTGACAGACCTCTTTGTGCAGTATAACACACCCATTCCCTCAAGTGCGGCTGTAGAACGTCTGTTCTCTTTGGGAAGGATGTTCTGAAGCCAAAACGGGCTGGACACTCCGATCCACACTTTGAGATGCTGGTGTTCATGAAGGGGAACCTGGCTCTTATGTAGTGATTTTTTTGCATTTATTATATATTGTAATAAAATATTGATATTATCTTTTTCTGTATCAGATATATTTGTTTAACTTGTAAAAAGGCTTTTTATTTTAATATTATTTTATTTATTTTTCAAAAGTTGCGCGTTGCGGTTGCGCTTGCGGCGCAACTTTTTGAAAAGGGTTGCGCTTGCGCGTGCGGCGCAACTATTTCAGCAGAGTTGCGGTTGCGGCTGCGGCGCTACAAAAATCGTTGCGCGTGCCCACCACTGTATATGTATATATGATGAAGATAACCACGAAGGAAAAAGGAAACAGAATGGTGCTCAAGCGCTTTCGTCTAATGACATCCTCAAGAAAACTGAAATAAATAAGTTCGAGACTATATATGGGTCACAAAAAAAATAAAAAAAAATAAAAAAATTTTTTATTTTACTAATACTTTTTTTACTTCAAGAAATAAGCAGTGATGTGTTGGGATTGCAAAATTGGCGATTTATTAATAATATAAAATCTAGTACAATTTTCAACATAAATGAAAAACAAGTTAGGTATGATATAAATTCAAAATAGGCCTGGGTAAATCCCAGAAAAGAGTAGTGACTGCTTCCACGAAAACATCCGAACACATTTATTTCGTAAATGAACCCAAGGAGAAACTTAAAATTTTGTCGTTTCATAAGAAACGGTTGAAGGTGTTCTTACTATTATAATGGAGCCGATTCTATCTATCTATTTATCAATCTATATATGATATTTGTAGAAAAAGTCGCATTAAGTAATTTCATGCCGAAGATTTTGAAAAGAAATTAAGGCAGCGAAAGCTTATATTTACTTTAAGTTCACGAGAAATTTAGTCACTTAGATTTTGAATGAAACTTCACAAATCTCGACACAATGGGTTCGGCTGTGAAGCCTAAGATTTTTATGGTTGCGTTCTTTTCTATAGTTTTATTGACCTAATAATTGCTCCACCCCCACCAGCCCCCATAATTGAAGGGCCGCAGGCCCCCTCAGTTACTGGAGCCGAAGGCCTCAGCACCGCTGGTGGGTCCGTAGGGCCCACTTTAGCTAGTATTTTAAATATTTACGATAACCACTGTCACTTTACTGAGGTTTGATGGAAAAAATATGAAAAAAAACAAATGGGTTCAAGCTACAGTCTTCGTGTCAAACAATACCATGCATTGTGCATTAATTGCGTCACACCAACATATGGTTCAATGGAATGGTCACCTACCAGTTACGGACCACAGGGGTCAACGGAGGAAGGGACGTACCCTGGAAGAAACTCCACATTCAACAGATGTGATGTATTGCGTGATCGCTATTGTCATTTTATAAGTAGTAACCTTGACTTCAATTAAATGTAGCGAGACATCCTTCACAGAGGAAATATTGTATGCATGTATTTTATGAAAGAAGTCTTACGTAACTAATTATAAAAATGAATAAAGAATGTTGTGTAGGTCCTACATATATTTATACTTAATATATTTCACGCAGGAGTAGCGACGTTTCACTCCAACCACTGGAACATTCTCAAGCTTTATTAACCGAAAATACAGATAGTCTTTTATGTACCCTTAAAACGTTTAAAAAGGTTAAGGGAGAGGGGTAGCTGCTAGTTAGGGGTGGTGTCAGATAAGGTTACAAAACTTAACAAAAGGTTAATACAGGTAGCCCAGGTGTGAGCATAAAAATTTTCATAAGATAATAAGAAGAATTAGCATTTTAAAGTTACAAAGATTCATTAAACGATACAACAGAGAATTAAACAAAATATAAAATAAATGAATGCGGTGAGAAGAGCGGAGAAGAGAACAACTGTAGTTATGTACGACTCGTTTGAATTTATCAATAGTATTTTTGTTTATTAAAGAGTAAATTAATGGTTATAAATGATATTTTCCTGTCTGCCCGTGTTCTGGTAATATAAATAAACATGTATATATTTAAGAGGTCGGCGTAAGTTTTTTTCAGCACCACTTGAACGCCATCTTTGTTTGGTCTCAGTGTGACTAGAGTTTTCTCTAAATTTAGTAAGATCGCTGAATCCTGGTCGAAGTTCCATCTCAAAATTGAGCCAAAGTTTTGCTATGGCAAATTTGGCTTCAAGCTGAGCGAATCTCATTCCTTAGTAAATAAAAGAATGAAATTAAGCAGCATATAGTGTAAATTAAGTACAGTAGCTCTTTCCTCTCAATCTAAGACGACTGCAAAGAGTCGAACGTAGGCCTACATCATTTTTCATTTTTCATGTAACTAGATTACCAACTAATTAGCATACAACCAAATAGTTGTACGCAATTCGTCAACAAACCATTTTATTGACAAGCGCATTCCCAGTGAAGTAAATTCAGGAGGGGCCTAAACTGTAGAAAGACCAAAAGCTAAATTGACAAATACAAAATAATAAGACTCTCTATTGACACTTCTACTATCCAGAATTAACTTCACAACCTAAACTAGCCTTACCTATCCTAACCTAATGTAACCAATCCTATCCTCACCTAACTCAAGGACCAGAAATGCAAATGGATGTCGTATCAATCATTTGGTTAAACGTCCCACTTACCGATGCAGCTTCTAGGGCCGTGACCGAACGGTAAGTAGGTGTAAGGCTTGATGTTTATTTTACTTTCTGGGGATGCCCACAATCATATTTTCAGGAATTTCTAAGTCAGACCAGGAACCCTTCATGAAAAAAAAAATCGGGCATAAGCTCTATATGAATGGATAAACTTTAAATTGGAAAATTTTTTAATTTCTACACTAGCAGGACAATTTTCACTAAATAATATACTTTAATAGTCCAATCCACAACTTCAGTGTCCTCACTTCCATTACAGGAAAACTGTTACCACTGATAACGAGCGATAGTCATAAAATCGTCAAAAGGACCCATATTATTGAATACTTCACAAACTTCAAAAAGTAGAAACTAAGATATATAAGAATGATGTACCGATTCCACAATTTTGCCAATGTCGATGCCGATTCTTTACCAATATTTTGAAAAATCAATTCCCTTCATAAATTTACTATGAGAAAAAAAAAAAAAACATCTTTATTGCGGATCATTCACAATCCATGGCCACTTAACCTAAGATACAAGTACAATCTTACATATACATTGAACTTAATACGAAAAAAATATAAAAATAAGGCCAACATAGCCACTTAACCTAGCATACTATTTGATTAATTATCTGACAATTTTATGCTTAAATATGGATATTACGGCCTCCACCAAGTTGACAATACTGGCTATTATCAAACGTTTCAGCATAATTTTAGGAGTCTAATGGTATATGTTATTATTTGTGCAATTGCGTATTTATAATGTTATAGGCTTTTAAAGAAATTATTTTCGTAACTCCATTTTTTTAATGACGTCATCATAAGTATATCTATTTGGGTAGAAAAAACAAAAAATGAGGTATTGTGTTTTCCGTTTTATTCATCAGTTGATTTTCCAATATGGCGTGTAGAGGATGTGAAATGTAGGTAATTATATAGAAAACGGCGCAACCCGAAGTATGATGTAAAAAACATTTCATTAGGTCAATTTCGATGTGCTGAAGCCAAATCTGTTAACCATTTGGTGTGCAAATTACATTTTTACAGATTATAAATAAAATTACAAATTTTTGAAGTTCATTCATTTGCCCATCATTTATGTTTTGGTTCCAATAATTTTGCTCCGCGAGTCAAAGTAGTTCTTAACAGAAGCAATTTTATAACCCTTTTAAAATGCGCCCTTTTAATGTTGGTATAGCAATGGAGTGTGAAGGGTGTTCTGTTAGATACATTGAAGCTATTGTAAAGTTTTACGAAAATGATGAAGAAGCAATTCTATTTTTCCAAAAACATGGTGTTTTGCTTTCTGAGTTGTCGTGCCCAACGTGTGGTTATAATTGCAACATACGTCGTGATAAACATCAATTTGAATGCCGCAAGCAAAAAACTAATCCTAAAAATAAAAGAAAACGCAAATGTTTTTTCTATCAAAGTATTTTTAAAAACACGTGGTTAGAATGCGTACATATTCCTCCTTGGAAAAATTTATTATTTATAAATGTTTTTCTAATGAAACATTTTTCACAACAATACTGCGCGTCTCAACTCAAGCTTAGCCCAAATTCAGTGGTTGATTGGAAGTCGATGTGCGCGGAGGTATGTGAATTTTGGCACGATAACCAAGAACCTATTGGAGGTGACAACATTATTGTGGAGATAGACGAATCCAAATTTGGGAAAACTAAATACCATAGAGGGCGCCGTGATCAGAGACTTCATTTTTTCCTCAAAGCTGCGGCAAAGTTGTATCCTCCCAATGTTTAAGTTAAAGGTAAGTTGATTTGATTATTTTACTCTTAGGTTAGGTTAGGTTAGTTTTCATGTGCTTGTTAGCCATTTTTTAGGCAAATGCTTCAAAATAAGAGTAAAATATAAATAACATTTACTCTAATTTGAAGCATTTGCACACCAAATGGTTAACAGATTTGGCTTCAGCACATCGAAATTGACCTAATAAAATGTTTTTTACATCATACTTCGGGTTGCGCCGTTTTCTATATAATTACCGAAATGTATTTCGAAGATGTTATTATGGAAATTAACAATAGTGATAATTCTGCTGTAAAAATTTTTGTTAAACATGGTGTGGTACAGTCGTATTTTAAATGCAGAGAGTGTGGATCTTTATGATTCCATTGATATTAGGGTTAGGTAGGTTCTCTAGCAATTTGGACACTGGAATGCATTTTTCTAGTAGTATTTGATGTGCAATGTTAAAATCTGGCCCATTTTATGGGGAAATGAACCAAAATATGTTAAAACTTTGAAGTCTCATAACTTTTGATTGGTTCATTTCCACATAAAATGAAGGCCAGATTTGAACAAAGCACATCATACACTACTAGGAAAATGTATTTTGGCACCAAAATTGGGTGGAGGCCGTAATATCCATATTTACCATTTTATGTATATTGTTATTACCTGAGATATCTTATAACACTTATTATAACACAGCCACTTGCTATAACACTTATTATAACACAACTTAATATGCATATATAACACTGGTATGCATCAATTTTGCTGTCAAGGGTTTTGTAAGTGATTCTTATAGAGTTTTTCCTGCTGATTTCGAATCTGCAATCCGTTTTTCTCAATCAGCTCAGGTTATCCGGCTATGGCCTCGTAAGTAAAATAGAATTTTTCGTGATTTTGTCAAAGCGGAATTGGAACAGTAACATCTATCATCACTTGTTTCACTTGTATAATATCTTTTTTTACTTTTCAGGGTATAGATAAAATATTTCATAATGAATAGAGCGTGTAAAAATGATCCCAATAGATTCTGCTACATATGTGGGATGGTTACCATGCCAAATAACCAGTCCCAAATCACTAAATTTGTGAAGACAATGTATAGAGCATACTTTGGAATTAAGCTAGGGGACCAGGACAAAAATTTCGCCCCTCATATGTGCTGCAAGACGTGCATTGAAAATTTGAGAAGATGGAGCAAAGGCAGAGCGAAATCTTTGCCTTTTGGAATTCCCATGATTTGGAGAGAAGGAAAGGATCACGTGACAGATTGCTATTTCTGCATGACAAACCTCCAAGGTGGGCTTATAAATTTATTTTTCTTAAATATTTTGAAATCCTCGTATGAAACTTGACATAATATTCACCATAATGTAATATTCACCATATATAGCATAATATTCACCATAATGGTAATCATACATTTACATATACATATTGTTATAGAAAATACATTTACACATACATATTGTTATACAAGTTACATTTACATATACAATGATTGTATATTTTCTTTCTTTTTCATTCATATTGTCCCCGAAGGGACAATATGAATGAAAAAGAAAAAAAATATACAGACTCCATCGACCTATTTCATATCTTACAGACCGCAGCCTTCCCTCACGAGCCGCCACTGTCTGAATGCTTCTTCTATTTCATATGCAAGTTTTATATCCATGTTTCTGTGTTTCTATTTTCAGGAGTTAACAAGAAGAATAAACACATTGTTGTATACCCTGACATTCCTTCTGCTATGAGACCTGTACCCCATGGTCCTGGAATTCCAATACCCGACCCACCTCAAACCCTGGACTTCGATGATTCTGATGATGAATCAACGACCAATGACCAGTCCCAGTCGTATATACCTCAAAATACCGCTTCAAATGAGCCGAGGCCTCTCAACCAGGCCAAACTTAATGATCTTACCAGGGATTTAAGACTTTCCAAATTAGCTGCCGAGATCTTGGGCTCACGACTTCGAGAGGACAACTTGCTGGCTCCGGAACAACATTCTCCTGGTATAGGAAACGAGAGGAAGAATTCGGCAAGTTTTTTGCAGTGCACGAAAATACCTCTTCCTTAGTGTACTGCTGCAATGTTGAGGGGCTAATCGAATCCTTGGGCCTGCCATATAACGCATCAGAATGGAGGCTATTTATAGACTCGTCTAAACGAAGTTTGAAAGCAGTACTTCTCAACATTGGGAATAGGGTTGCATCAGTCCCTGTAGCACATTCCGTACAACTTACTGAGAGCTACGATAACATGAAAATTTTACTGGATGCTCTCGTATACAACCAACATAACTGGAGGATCTGTGGAGATTTGAAGGTAATACTAATATCATAAGTAAACTATTGCTCTTGACTATGTTGTTTTTCCAAAGGTTATTTGAGAGCGTATAAGAACACTTAACTTCCCCACAGAAGTGATACAGTCCAATGCATAGATTTTTTTATCTGATAGAACAAATTCTCTAAATTCTTTAAATATTTTCATTTTTTTTCAGATTGTGGCATTTGTATTGGGAATGCAAGGGGGATACACGAAATACCCATGTTTCCTCTGCAAATAGGATAGCCGAGCGGATGAGAAGCACTATGCACAGCGTGAATGGGCATCCAGAGAGAATTTTGAACCTGGGTCGCATAATGTTGTTTCAGTGCCCCTTGTACCACCAACAAAAATTTTGCTCCCACCACTTCATATTAAGCTGGGCTTGATGAAAAATTTCATCAAATCAATGAATAAGGAGCGTTCAGCATTCCGATATCTCGAGAGTAAATTTCCTCATATATCTGATGCTAAACTAAATGCTGGGTTTTTTGATGAGTCCTCAAATTCGAACTTTGATCAAGGATACTCAGTTTGAAAATGCAATGACTCCAACT
Source organism: Bathynomus jamesi (assembly GCA_023014485.1). Taxonomy (NCBI): domain Eukaryota; kingdom Metazoa; phylum Arthropoda; class Malacostraca; order Isopoda; family Cirolanidae; genus Bathynomus; species Bathynomus jamesi. The sequence goes on from JAJOZX010010819.1 coordinate 64,416, forward strand.
GAGAAGAATGCCTGGCAGGCATTCAAATCAGTTGTCACTGATTTTCTTGGCAAGCGTAGAAGTCCAGAATACGAGTCCATTGTCGAAAACTTGATGGAAGCTTTCAAAGCTCATGGGCCGCGCATGTCCATAAAAATGCACTTTTTGTGGTCCTACTTGGACTATTTTCCTGAAAATTGCGGGGATTATAGTGAGGAACAGGGTGAACGATTTCACCAAGATATCAAAATAATGGAAGAGAGGTACCAGGGAAACTGGGATATCAATATGCTGGCGGACTATTGCTGGTGTTTGAAGTGAGACGTGCCCGAAGAAAAACACAGACGGAAAGCCAAAAAAACTTCATTCCTTCCTCAATAAACTTTTTTCCATATTCATTGTATGAATAAAAGTATTTATTCACACAGTTTTCATTTTTCACGAGTGTTCTTATAATATTACTCGTATCTACAGTGTTTAAGCTAAAAAAAATCAATAAATTTGGGGATAAAATTGGGCTTATAATAAATGGCCAATAGAGAAAAAACCTGACCTGATTGAGGAAAACCAATGTCATTTTCGAATTCAGCATGGTCGAATTATATAATATGAGTTGAAAAAACCCTCACAGCAGACAAAAAAATTTCATATGCATACCAGTGTAATCTTTGCTACATTACAAAAATAAGGTATTGTAAACCAGCAGTTGTCTGAACCAAGACTGCCATATAGGTGAGAGGTACAGTCTCTGAAGAGAGGACATTGCACCATTGCACAATAACACATTAGAGCTGTTTAGGACCCTAGAAATGAAATTAGTATATATAATTTACATATTCTAATGGATTAACATTTGGCTGGTAGGTAGGTTACGCGTAGTAAACATAAAACTGGCACTGCACTATTTGGTTCCCTACATATCATACAAAAAATATTATTATAAGCAACAGAGTTTATTCATAGCAGTTTTTGTATAGTTTCACCACAGATGACATGTATACAATGCGGTACAATAAGTTCTAAAAAGATAAGTTTTAACCGATTCTGAACATGTACCAAATTTCCTTACTAGCATGTTACCCTGTACATACAGCTTTTTACATTCCCTCTCAATATCAAGTTCATCTCGCAGCTCGTGAGTAATTACATGACCTAAGTATTTACATGTGTCTTTGACAGGTATAGTCTGACCATTCATTTCAAAAAACCTGCATGATACATGTTTCAGTAGATTACACCTAAACACCAAAATACAGCTCTTTGCCCCATTATAGGTCATGTTATTTTCTATACCATATTGTTCACATACCTCTAATAGTACTCTCAGCCCATGGGGAGAGGGTGACAGAAGAACAAGGTCATCAGCATACATTAAATGATTATTTTTTCCTTTTCAATGACACATCCAGTACATGCAGTTTTTAGTTCATTGGTAAGGTCATCCATGTATATACAGAAAAGATTGGGTGATAATATACCTCCTTGCCTAATACCATTAGTCACCTTAAAACCTGGTGATACAGTGCTTTTCCATCTTACAAACATGGTCTGCTCTGTATACCAGAATGCAAATATCCTAAGTATATAGTTAGGTACCCGTCGACACAAGCGTTTCTTGAAAAGTTTGTGATGGTTAACTCTATCAAATGCTTTTGATGCATCCAAAAAACAGGAATATACATTGTTGTTTGACATCTTGTACTTTAGGACGGCTTCCTTTAGCATATAAATACACATGTCAGTACCATGTTTCAATGGCGTACTAAGGGGGGGGGGGCGAGGGGGGCGGTGCGCCCTGGGTGACAGCCAGGAGAGTTGAAATACCAGTACAAGTTTTCAAACCAAATGAAAAATTTGCCAAAGTAAGAAAAAAAATTTAAAATGTTCAAACTATTACAACAGCTTAATGTTAATTTCCACTATAAAATAAATTTATATTTTTATTGGCAATACAAAATTTACAAACGAAAAATTAAATATTTGATAAAAATTACATCGAAAGGCAAACGTTGTTGACGTTTTAGTCATCAGTTTGTTGAGCATAGCCAGCTGGCTGCAACTGACATTCCAAGTCTTGTTCACTTGACACTGTGACTCCACATACATGAGGTATGTTTCAAATTCTGTCAATCTTCGCTGTTATTCAGCCAAACACTTTGGTTATTGCAACAGAAGAACAACTTCGGAAGTATATTCCAAATTTGACTCAGCTTTTCAATGAATTCTCTGATGAAGATATCAGTGTGGAAATTGGACGACTTCGGAGGCATTTGAAAGCTGCCAAAATCAGCGTTGAAGAGGCAAAGAAATGGACAGCATTGCAGTTTCTGGAGTTTATTGTGAAATGGGATTTTTGGGAATCTTTGCCAAGCTTGTCACTGTGTTTGAGATTCTTTTTGACTGTCCGTGTCTCTATTGCTTCATGTGAAAGAAGTTTTTCCAAATTGAAATTGATAAAAAATTTCTTTCGCTCGACCATGAGTCAGACAAGATTGACAAATCTGGCTTTACTTTCAATTGAACATGAATATGCAAAGAAGGTGAATTTTGATGAGGTCATTGATCAATTTGCAGAAATTAAGGCTCGAAAGCAGAGACTGTGAATCCTCTCTATTTACCTTTGAATAGGCTGAGCGTTGAGACTGGATTTCCTATGTTTTTTGTATAAAATAAAATGCAGTATTACCTGTTCACTGAATTTTTAATGACCTGCATTTTTCTTATTTTCATTTTGCTTATGACAGTACGTACTGTACTGTTTAAAATCTACTTGCAAACATAATATATTTTTCTGCGTATTTAAATTTTAAAATTATTTATGGGGGTGCCAAAGGAAGGATCCACCCCTGCCATGTTTCACTCTAACAGTAGCTAAAGTGATGTTAAATAGTTTTATTACTCAGTAAAGCTGTGGAAAAACCACTATTCTAACATTCTTAACAGTGTGAGTAGGGATAATCTTAAGATAGATTGCAGTGAAACGATTGTGGGAGGGACAAGGGAAAATACTTTGATATCATTTTCTGAAGTAAAGAGGTTAATTAAAGAGTTAAAGACTGGTTCTGCGTCAGAGGTAGATGACTTATCAAATGAGCACTTAAAATATGCAAATGATGTAGTATGTCTGCATATATCATTGCTCCTATCAGCCATGCTTGCTCATAGCTATATCCCTGCAGAGTTCATGAGGGTATATATCTTGCCCCTGGTCAAAAATAGGTACAGAGACATTCTGTCCAGCAATAATTACAGGCCTATTGCTGTTGCTTCCTGCTTCTCAAAACTACTAGAAAAACTCTTGTTACTCCGATTAAATGATTTCCTATAGACATCTAATCAGTTTGGCTTTAAAAGGTCCCACTCAACTGACCTGTGTATCAATGGATTTAAAGAAACTATCTAAATACATTGACAGTAATTCAACTATTTATAGCTGTTTCCTAGATATAAGTAAGGCATATGATAGGGTGAACCACAATATTTTATTTGCAAAACTAGAAGACGAAGGTTCCCATGTACATATTAAATTTATTGAAATTTTGGTATTCCCACTAATCTTTCACTGTTAGGTGGGGCAATGTACGATCCAAGTGTTTTGGCTCCTCTTGCCAGGTGAGACAAGGCTCCTTGCTCTCCCCTATGCTGTATAATGTGTATATTGATGGATTAATTGCTTCACTTAATGAGGCAACAGTGGGATGTTGTATAGATAACACAAAGATAAATAACTTAGTTTATGCCGATGATATGATGTTAATAAGTCCCTCCATTAAAGGTCTGGATCAGCTACTAAAAGTCTGCGAAGTGTATTCGCAGAAACATGATATTCTTTTTAATGTTACAAAAACTAAGGTTATGCAATTTCATCCTAAAAGCTGTAATCAGCCAGCTGATATAAGGTTTAAAATGAATGGTGAAGTAATTGAGGAAGTACAAGAGTTTAAGTATTTGGGTCAAACTATTACCAGCTCCTTGAGTGATGACTTGGATATAAGAAAATCTCAAAGCCTGTGTGCTAAAGTGAATATGACCAAAAGGAACTTTGATTCTGTACAAGTGAAGCTAAAGACACTCTCTTTCGTACTTTCTGCAGTAATATATACGGACAACAACTCTGGGTGAATTATAAAAAAGGTTCTGGCAGAACCCTAAATTTGCTGTACAACAGGTCTTTTAGACTCTTACATAAATTACCCCCGAGATGCTCAGCTTCGCAAATGTTTGCTACCTGCAATGTCCCGAGCTTCCCGGAGGTAACAAGACATGCTCAACACAGTCTAATGCAAAGAATTAAAAAAATCAACCAACCCAATCATCCAAGCTATTCATGAGTCCTGCCAGTTATCCTCTAAGCTATGGACTTCTTGGTACGAAAACGTCTGTCTGGAGCTCCACTTAACTTCAACATTACAGTATTATTTCTAATCAATTGTATATATTTATATCCTTAGTATATGAACTGTCATTGTATTATTAATATTTGTCATGTGGACTAGTCTGCCAATAAACCTTTTCATTTTCAAGAAAGAATCCATATGAAGGTCATAAACTGTACATATGCTATAAATGAATTTTGTAAAAATTCCTGCAGTTCTATAAATGTTTACATAAATACAACAGAAATTATATCTCTTACTATTACCCATATCTGTCTGTTTTTAAATTAATGAATGTCTATTGTAGTGATGTAGCAGTTGTCATTTTTCATAGCTCTGCGGTTGTGGTTGCAGAGCTTACAAATAGAGCTCCACGCGGCGGGGCCATTTCTAGCCATTAGGGGGCCTTAAGCGGTATACCCATTTGAGGCCCCACCCCTCCATCCACCAACTCAAGCCTTACTACATCACCTCAGCACACACACACAAAAAGTGGCTGTGTTAATAAAAAACAATTATGAAACAATTTTAATGAAACATTTATGTCCAAAACAACAAATATGTACTTTAAGACAAACAGAAAAAATTCCTGAAAATTAGCTCTTGTAATTGAGAATGATTGGTCTGCCATTTTTTAAGCTCCATGCCAGCCTCCCTCATTATAGCTCTAGCCTCCATGAATATCTGTTTAGCCATTTCTGTATTATCCACGGAACACAGCAAATCATCAACATAAAAAATTTTTCCTTATGTGTTCAATAGTGTCAGGATAGACTTCAGAATATTTCTTAAAATGGTACTGCATAGTAGCTGCCAACAGAAATGGACTAGAGCTGAGGCCAAACAACACGACTTCATTCTATATGCTTGAACCTTAGGTTCATTTTCCAACAAGTCTTTCATATCCACCCACAGATACCTTACTGCATCTCTGTCCTCTGGTTTTAACTTTATCCGCAAAAAGGCTTGCTTCACATCTGCAGTCAATGCTACTCTACCAAACCTGAATCTCAGTAACAAGGAAAATAAATCTGCATTTAAATTTAGCCAAGCATCCAAACAGTCATTCAAGGACACACCACCTTTGTCCTTGGCTGAGCCATCAAAAACTACCCTCAGTTTGGTGGTTTGGTGGTAGTTTTGTCTAGCCGTACCACTGCATGGTATGGCAGATGTGCCTCCTGGCTCACCAGCTCACCTTGCACACTTTCAGCATAGCCCTCCTTTACATAGCTTAGGATGGCCTCATTGTATTCAATTAACAACTCATTTTTCTTCTGTGCAATGAAGTCTCCAACCTCCTGTTAGCTAGCTGAAGGTTTGAACCAGGTTTGCAAGAATCCTTCCAAGGAAAGCCAACTTCATAGCAACCATCTCTAAACCCAATCCCTTTTTCAAATTGCTCTAAAACATCACTGTTTGTCCTTTATGCTAATGGATTCAAGTTCCCAAAATGCTTTTGAATGCCTTTCCAAACCATGGCTGTTCTCCTCAATCTTAACAAAAAGAGCTTTAACCTCCATTTCATTGCAATAGCTACCATGTAGCATCCAGCCTAGCTTACTTTCAATAGCTACCAGGCCTCAAGATGTGCGGACAATATTACCAGTGATGAAGTCCCAGTAATAGTCAGCTCCAATCAAAAGACTAATATCTTCTGTTCCTTCAAACTTATTATTGCCCAAATTAATTCCTTTAACTCGCAATTCTTGGACACATGCCATATCTAAACAAGTAGTGACTGGAGCACAAAGTTCCTCAATCTCTACAGCTTCGACCTTGATAGTGGGACTTTGTGGTAACAACCCCTTAACCAGCACTTCCTTCTTAATTTTAGTTCAGTTTTGAACGGAACCCCAAAACCAAGAAATTCTTAAATTTTCCCTCTTAAGTTCTTTAAACTTCAATTTTCTGGAAATTCTGGTCTTAATAAAGTTACACTGGCTACCACTATCAAACAACACTCTTACAGTAACTTCATCTTCCCAATTAATAAGGCTGCAGCTGTTTGCAATAATCCCCCTTTAATAGCAGTAGCATGTGCCACTAATGTGTCTACTTCTGTGGTAGGCCTACTAGGAGTGTTTTCACACAATAATGGCTGCCTGCCAGCCATGACAGTTTTGGCAGAAAATTTTAAACTTACAAAACCTTGCTCTGACCTTTCAAAAAACATTAAAACATGCTGTGGACTTAGTTACCCTGTCCTTTCTCTCCTCAAAAGGTAAAGCCTCAGCCACCTCATATTTATATGACTTGTGGTTGCCTTCACAAAATATGCATTCCTTGATTCCATTTAATTTATTCTTAGAGGATGCATGTAGAGCTGACACTGTACCTGGGCTATTCCTTTTTGTATAAACCTTGGTGCTGTGCCTGCCTTTCTCCCCTTGTTTAACATCTCGCTGTGTAAACTCAATTCCCTCTTGTCTTGCTAATTCTATGCCTAAAAGACTGAACATCTGCTGAAGGGGGATGTACACATGTTCTGTAGAGTGTCCCCTACTTAATTCAAGAAAAATTGAGCTAGGCAATTTAGACTCCAGTATAGTGACCAACATTATACCATACCTTTCCATTCCTACACCCAAGTTGTCCAGGGACCTAGTTCTAACTTCAAATTCATCATATAACTGCCGTAACTCCTTGACACTATTGGGATTATTAACAGGAGGTATAACTAAAAGTTCACGGAGGTGGCTTTTAATTAAGATCTCTGGCTTACGAAACCGTTTCTTTAATATATCCCAAGCCACATTATAATTAGCCTCTGTTAATGCTAATCCTACTATTGTCTTTGCTGCCTCCCCTTCCAAGAGGGACTGCAAATAATTAAACTTCTCCACCGCATTAACACTTGACTAGAATGAACTGCTGATTGAAAACTGTCTGCTCATCCTTGCCATTCCTGAATACTCCAGAAAATGTTTTGAGTACAAGCCTTGGTAATTGAACTGCAGATCTATTAACCTTAATTTCCCAAACACTATTTGTTGAGGGTTGTGTTTCATTATTAGACCTGGTCTCTAACTGTACTGAGCTGCTAAACTCTTTTGCTCGGTGGCATACTTTAATTATATCATCAATAATCTCTTCAAAGTAAATTGTTATTTTCTATTTCATCCTCTTCTATAAGAGCCTCAATTTTAACATTTACTTCACTAAAAAGGTTGCTCTTAGTTTCTAATACGGAAAGCTGCGCAGTCACTAAGCTTAAATCCTCTTGCTCTATGGCAGAATCTATAGTGGCAATGACCTTTGTAATTAGACCTTTGTAGGTGCTTCTTTTTTTAAACTTGTTCATTTCAGCTGCACTCATCTTCAATGCAAACAATAATTGGGCTCAATGCCAATAAGCTGAATTGGCAAAAATACTTAACCAAACTGATCAAACTCAAATTTTGCTTTTTTCAAATAAATTGATTTGCTTGGTTCGGGTACTGACCAACCAGTATGGAATACCAATTTTCCACCAATTTTCACACCACCATAAACATGGCAATACCAAAAACTGCAACCTTCGCCTCCAAATAATAAACCAAAATTAACCAAACTGGTAAAAATGTAGGCCCAAAACAACAGATGAGTGGCCAAGTTTTGCAATTGGGCAACCAAACTTTCTACCCTGGGACCTTAACTCAAAAATAAATCAAAATTAACCAAACCAGTAAAAATGTAGGCCCAAAACAACGACAGACGAGTGGCCAAGTTTCGCAATTGGGCGACCAAACTTTCTACCCTGGGACCTTAACTCAATTATGCTCAACCTGTCTAGGCCTAACGGGCTACAATTTGCACAATCAGAACTTTGCCAAAAAATAGTCACTGACTCAGTCTTGGGCTAGAATCCAGTTCAGAAGGACCATGTTGTTATTTTTTTATTGGGTTCAAAATCCCAGCTGAGCCGTGAACAACCAAGCTCTGAAAAGCCAGTTCAACCTACAGCCCAAGTTAAGCTAGATTAAAAACTTAGACTTTGAGGTCCTATTAGGTCCTACCTCAGGGTTGCTGACTTAATGTGGGCCTACCTTAGGCCTCAGTTGCATGAACTTAAGATAAAAAACAAAAGGGGCACTATTTATGGTCTTTCTAAACCTTGCAACAACACAACCTGCACTATTGCATGATGCAACAATCTTGTATCTAAACAACCAAACTGAATTGCAAGAGAGCTCTCTATAAGACCACACCCTGTAAGTACCACAGTCCACAAATGAGTAGAAAAGACGCACAGCACCCCAAAAAATGCCACAAGAGCCCAAAAATGCTAGCTCTAAATTAAGTGAATTTTTCACTAACCTTACAATTATATATATCCACCTTAACTAAATATATGCAAGCAATGCTGCATCAATCAGCTTAGTCATCATATCGCCTTGGGACAACAATGGTTCTTCCTCTTCTAGATTTTCTAACACGGAGATCAAGCTGGTGGCCCCACCTCTAGTCCTGGCTTGGTGGAGAAGTGAATTGCTCGCGCGCTCTCCATCATACATAGCCAGGTAACCTGGCTCATCTGGTACTGTCCTGAGCCAGGCATCTAGTCTTCTCTTGAAAACTTCAACTTTGACCCCTATAATGTTTTTGAGGTCCTTTGGAAGCTAGTTGAAAATTCTTGGCCCCCTGACAACCAAGCTATTTTCCTTCAGAGTTGAGGAGGTCCCTTGTCCAGCCTTTAATTTGGGAACACTACACATTCTGCCTTTCCTATTTTCCAGCGTTATCCGGATAGTAATTGGGTTTAGTTTGAGATTTGGTACCAGTTTTTTGATAATTTTCCATATGTCGATTACAGTATACCTCTCTCTCTCTCTTCTTTCCAGGGAGTAGAGATTTAGTTTGCGTAGTCTTTCCCAGTAGTTCAGTTCTTTGCAGCCATCACTCTTGGCTGTGAAATGTGTGCGCGTTTCTTCATTTATTAATTTCTTCCTTTTTATATGGGGATGTCAAAATGAGCAGTATTCAAGTTTTGGTATGATCAGTTTCTCAGCAGGGGAATCATTACTTACTGTCTTGCCCTCCTTTTGAACGTCTTAGTACCTGTAATGGGTTAATGGGGTTGGGGTCCCCAAAAAATGCTATACACAGCCCTGATTAAAAGACCTAACAAACAAAATAGTTAGTGCCTTTCCTCCCCTTCTCTGAGAATCCTAGCATATATATTATTAGGTCCAGCAGCTTTATTTGACTTCAGTGTATGAATCACTTGCTTAGCATCATCCTTCCTTATATGAATATGATCAAGAATACCTAGTTTACAGAATCTAGGGAATTAAAACAGTTATTTAAATTTTCTTCAGTAAAAACAGAGCTAAAATAATCATTAAAAAACCAACAGTATCCTGATCTTTTTCAAACATCCTATCATCATGTTCTATTGGGCCAATCCTATCATGCTTTTTATTATTATACAGTAATTATAAAAACTAAATCAGTACACTTGATGTGCGCTAGACTTTGTATGTCACGATATTTGGCTGACACTTTCGTTCACGAATGTCAGGTTCGCTGATGATAACCTAGCCCTGGCATAAGGTAGATTATCACATGCCACCACTGGTCAGCATGTGATAATCCACCGCAAACTGCAATATTTGTCACAAATATGCAATGAAAGTATCTTTCCCAATATCATCTCTTTCCTCACCCTCTTGTCAACATGTGAAGCAGAGAGGATGTTTAGCAACTGTTGATCGCACATGCACTGCCATCAGGTATACTATGTCAGAAGAGAGATTTAAGGCACTTGTGTTACTCCAGACACACAGTCATTTGCCCTCACAGACGCAGTAGTTGACAGATATGACATGGTTGGCAAAACGAAGTTACCATTTGTATTGCAAGACTCCGTGTGATTATGCCATTCAACCTCGAATTATTCAGGTCATATAATGTTCACTTACTGTCTAGTTCATGCTGAGTAATAAAATTTACAAATTATAGTAATATACTTTGTAGTTCCACAATAATACATTGTAGTCACGAATTTTATTTTTATAATGGCGGCCCCATTCTATTTCTGGCATCCCCCAAGACACTTCCCTAGATGTGCCACTGAGTCCTCTCAAACACTGCTGCTATAGTTTGAGGTTATCATACTTTACGATCTAACCGACGTCAGACTGACAAACGCAACACTTCCATTCAAATTGCAGGCCGACTGGTGAAACACGATACTTGTGAGTGCCGAGGTTTGCCAGTCCACCTATGCTTTGTATGAAAGTGTTGCGTTTGCTAGTCAGGAAAAAACTCACAAATTCGTTCAAACTGTATATGCGAGTTATTACCAGTTATTTATCAGTTCTCGCATTCTGACTTCACAGACTTGCAAAAACGCACACCTTCAAATCTCACCACTTCAATAAGATGTCACCTTCAACCAGCAAACAGTACACCTCTCATTCAGTGTCACTTCCATTCAACCATGTAATTTTTTAAAGAATATCTTATTCAGACCACCTGCAGAATAAATTTCTCAACGCCTTAACTTTTCGTCCACGGTACCAATCAACTGAATATTTTGTAAATTATTTAGCGACATCAAAAGGATATCAAAGCTAAGGCCTAGTATGCATTGTAAACTTTTCACAAGAAGCCTTATCCTCTTGTTTCACTTTACAAAACTTAATTATTGTGTTCACTATAATGAATGTCTCTCTTCCCACAGGTTTCACAAGTCAAACTGATAAGGTGAGAAATGTTGGTCCTTCGACCTTATAATTGCTATTGCATTCATATAATCTAATAAACTAGTTTATATAAAGGAATTGATTTTGTATTACACATTTTCAGCTTTATTTAATTTAACATTCTAAGAAAATAGGCGCAATATCAGTTCAGATATTAAAAAAATACTCAGGGTTTTATAAACTGAAGTTTGAAATGATCAATATTCCCAATTCATCGTTGATTTGGATACATCAACCTACTAGCGATATTTATGTACCCGTGATTAGAATGGTCCCCAAACTCCCCAAAAGTTATTATATACATTGTATAGGCCCTGTTATATACACTTCATAAGCACAGCGTTTATTATGCGCGGGAAGGCCCGGATTTCAGCTGTTATATACAAACATTCATCATTGATAAGTGTCTTGTCGGATGGCCGTAGGAAGAGAACTCAAAATAAAATTAGAGATTGGTTCACTACCCCAAATATGATCTTCACAACCCCAAGGTTGGGAAGCCCTGCTCTAAACTATCAAATCAAAGCGACAAACCTATTATTCAATTTAATGATTATGAAAATATTTAATTAATAGGCACAAGACATTTAACATAACAAATTCCATTATTAAAGCATATTTTGAGGTTTCTGAAAATATAGATAAAGACGGATATATTTAAGAGGTCGGCATAAGTTTTTTCAGCACCACTTGAACGCCATCTTTGTTTGGTCTCAGTGTGGTGAGAGTTTTCTCTAAAGTAAGATCGCTGAATCCGGGTCGAAGTTCCATCTCAAACTTGAGGCAAAGTTTTGCTATGGCCAATTTGGTTTCAAGCTGAGCAAATCTCATTCCTTAGTAAATAAAAGAATTAAATTAAGCAGCATATAGTGTAAATTAAGTACAGTAGCTCTTTCTTCTCAATCTAAAACGACTGCAAAGAGTCGAACGTAGGCCTACATCATTTTTCATTTTCCATGTAACTAGATCACCACTAATTAGCATACAACCAAGTAGTTGTACGCAATTCGTCAACAAACCATTTTATTGACAAGCGCACTGCCAGTGAAGTAAATTCAGGAGGGGCCTAAAGTGACAAATACCAAAATAATAAGACTTTATTGACTTCTACTATCCAAATTAACTTCACAACCTAAACGAACCTTACCTATCCTAACCTAATGTAACTCATCCTATCCTCACTAACTCAAGGACCACAAATGCAAATGGATGTCGTATCAATCATTTGGTTAAACGTCCCACTTACCGATGCAGTTTCTAGGGCCGTGACCGAACGGTAAGTAGGTGTAAGGTTTGATGTTTATTTTATTCTCTGGGAGGAATCTGTCAGGGATGAATGTCAAGGGGTCCTCCCAGTATTCTGGATCACGATGAAGACTCCAAACGGGATGCCCACATCATATTTTCAGGAATTTCTAAGTCAATACCAGGAACCCTTCATGAAAAGAAAAATCGGTTACGAGCTCTATATGAAATGATGAACTTTAAATTGGATAATTTTTTAATTTCTACACCAGCAGGACAATTTTCACTAAATAATATACTTTAATTAACCCTTTGTCGGGCAGTGTGACTCTACTGAATCTGTTCTGGCTAACGCCATGCGATTTTATTCAGTCTCGGAAAGACCTCTGTGCAGTAAAGTATTAAGTAAATGTCTCTTAATCCTTTACTGTACAGAGGTCTTTCCAAGACTGAATAAAATTATCTGGCTTTAACCTGGACCTCAATCAGTAAAGTCACACTGTGTGACAAAGGGTTAACAGTCAAAATCACCATAATGAATCAAGAAAGCCAGAAACCTGCACAGTACACAGGCCAACTGATGCAGCATATTGTGCTAGCTCCCAGATATTATAATTACTAGTAGTGCCTGCCATCATTAGTCCAATCCACAACTTTAGTGTCTTCTTCCATTACAAGAAAACTTACCACTGATCTATTAACGGTAGCCATAAAATCGTCATAAAGACCTATATTATTGGATACACCACAAACTTGGAAAAAGTAGAAATTAAGGTATTTAAGAGTGACGTACCAATTCCACTATTTTGCCAATGACGATGCCAATTCTTTGGCCATATTTGGAAAAATCAAATCCCTTCATAAATTTCACTAATCTAATGAGAACACTTTCAATTTTCATATTTTTACATTTCAAATTTGTTCAAATGCATTTCCTTAGTTCACTTCATAATATACACTACCAGAATTTGTTACTCATATACCGTACTTAAAGTGATGTTAAATAGTTGTATTACTCAGTAAAATCATAAAATAATTTTATTTTAGTTTCATGAATTGAATACCAGTATTTGAAGTAATTTTTTTTCCTTCCTCCATTCAAGGTACCGTATTTTCTTTCTTCAACAATGTAAACAGCAAAATTTTTCATTAAAATTTCAAGACCTTGGTGGCCAATTTGAATTCAAAAGTGGATATACTGCACAATCTGGGCTTATAAAATTATTAAAATACTTAAAATAAAGTCAACATTATAATTTATATTTTAAACCATCTTATTAAGTACAAACGCATATAAATTATCAAAGTTTTTTTTTGTATGTTCAACTTTCTATAATAGATTTTGTTTTGTTAAAGAAATTTTAAAATTCCAAAGAATCAGTAAGAAATCGGCTAAATTTGGCCAATGCCAATACCCCAAAAATGACTGATTCAGCCGATGCAGATTAATCGGTACACCACTAGTATTTAAGCAGTGATAAACTTCATACAAAACTCAACATTTAAAAGTAAATTTAAACAAAAACAAACCATATGAAGGTTATAAACTGTACATATGCTATAAATGAATTTCGTAAAAATTTCCATGGTTGCATAAATGACATCTATTACTATTACCTATGTCTGTCTATTTCTTAATTAATGAACGTCTATTGCTACCATATCATCAAGATGACTTACTTATTTAACAAACACAAATGCTCCAGAACAGACTGACACCATTTGGCTCCAGGCAGTAGTGGATCTAGGATTTTCAAAAGGTGGGGGGCGGACCTTTACATATGTAAAAATGGTACCAAAATAATGTTTATTTATATATAAATATAATTACACACACTGGAATTAAAAATACATATGTTAACCCTTTAAGCACCAGCAGGCAAATTTTTATTGTTTACTAAAATGTAGTTAAAGACCAGGTTTCTGGTAGTAAATACAAGAACTAATTTCAGTGATGTTATCTAATCAATCTGTTCAAAGTATTACCTGAATCAGTCATTTAGAGAGGAAGATCATGAATGTGAATACTACGCAAAGGGTTTACAAGCACATTAACCTTGTGTCTACAAATGCTTACAACCATTAATAAATGAATATGTAAAGCTGGAAAGCATAATTTAATTAGAGTATACGAAGGGAAATTATTTTTATAGTTTCTAAAAATACATAAAATTGAAAGGTAAGTTGCCAGGTATTTACAAAGGTGGTGTTGATATTTCTGTAATTTAAAAAAGCATGCACTTTTCTGCTTTTAGAAATTAAAAGATTTATAATAAAAAATAAAGCATTTGGAAGGGGGCACCAAGATTGACCAAAAGGTCTGCTAGTGGCTCCAGGAAAAGGATCCCCAAGAGAGGAAACATGGCAAGTGGTTTCACTCACTTTTATTGTAGCAGGAAAGAGGAGAAAGTTGAAAATTCTATTAATCTTAATCAAATAGACATGTATTTTCACTGATAATAGAAAACAGTGCCATTTTACAATTTAATTGAAATTTCTATAACAAATTTCCTAAAAATTATTGCATTCTTGTTAGGCATAATTATATCATATCATAAACCGAAACACCTCCAGTTGGCACCTGTTTGACCCACATTTTATCTTTGTATGAAAAGAACTTCATAGTTTAAAAAACAAATTTAAAGCTCAGCTATTGGTGAAATGTAAAGCATTTCAGTTGTTAGTCAGAATGAGGTAAACCATTTGCAAATATTACCACAAGATTATTTTAAACAGATTTCATAATGGTTACACTCCTTGGGACATATATATTGATTATCATCTTATTCCTATTACTAAATAGATATTTTACTGGCAATTTTACACACAAAAGGAGTGAAATTTATACTTACTTATAATTCTTTGTGCAACATCTTTCTATAACATGGGCAGGAGCGTAAAGACGTAAAGTTTCTGGAATGAATGAAAATTTAAAGCTTAGAATACAATGAACCAAATCAAAGTGGAACTACCTAAAACTATCTTCATCTTTAACCAAACTCTGGCAAACCTCAGTTTAATAATAAACCTAGTTTTACCCTAATAATAATAATAATAATCACCCAATTAATAACTTAATCTCATCTTTTACCAGAGTGTGGACCCAGCAGAGCACTCTTAACCTCTTCCAAGATATTTTAGAAAGAGTATAAGTGATCATTTCAGGAAAGACCACGAGAAAAGGAAACACCCAGTCTTAAGAGGAAGAACTGAGCTGTGTATTATTGAAGGCAAGGAGATTTTGTTACCATGGTCTGTCTAATTTATGCTAGAAGCAGTATTACAACATTTTCACACCAAATACTAGTATACAAAAATAGTAGTAGCATGCAGTACAATTTTCGTAAAAAGATTTTGATCCATCAGGGTTTGAAAATCATACAAATATTAAGTTCTGACGATATACAATCCAAAAAGATGGTGCAATGATCCTTCTTGACTGAAGAATGACGAAGAACTAAATCAATCATTCGACCAACGAACCAACAAATAAAATCAGAGTAAAAAGTACTTTCTTAACATACCCGAAAGGCAAGCGTTGAGATACGGAGCTTCCATAATATTTTGATAACAGAGTTCCCCATCAGCTTCGACCATCTTTTCAAGTTCTTTCCTAAGGCGCTTTTGTGTATCTGGGTTTTTGGCCAGAAGGTAAGTCATGAAGGAGAGGGTATTGGCTGTAGTATCAAATCCAGCAACAAGAAAGAGGACTGACTGGGATATTATTGTGTTCATTGTCATTGCTGAAAATATAAACTTATTTAATATTGTTTATAATGTGTATATTAGGGTTATGACATTTTTATAACCTCATGTTCCTGTATCATAAATCGATGAACTTTTGCCCCCCGACAATGAAAACAGTTTTTTCGATATATTTTGAAAAAACTTCACCCCAAAATAAAAAATAAAAAATTAATAAAATAATAAATAGAAATTTGCATGTTTATTTCACAATTATTATACATAAACATATATTATACAACATTATACCTATACAATACATATTAATTATACAAATACAATATTATACATTTACTCTATTATTGTTTTAATTGTTTTACTTATTGCTTAAAATAAACCTGTGATTAAGGTTGTCTTTATTTTTACAGTTTACGTAAAGTTCTTGCATCACCTTAATGGCACATTCCGCACATTGGTTGCTCCTTGGTATAGCTATTGCAGATGGGTCTCTGTTCCAGTGATTTTCCAGAGTATTTAGTGCTTTTCGGTATATTCCGGAATATTCAAGAAAATACTAGGTAACCAATCTAGAATGGTGCAATGCAGATGTCTCAAATATACTAATATACTATATTTGCTTTCAGGGTGACATTTTTTTTTAATTCTGAAGAACTAGGCCCTTTTTTATTGTTTTCAAGCAAAAGTTCATTGATTGATGATACAGGAAACAATATTTATGACAAAAAATTAAAAAGTCATAACCCTAGTGTTATATATCATTCAATCTATCAGACTAAATTTAAAATTATCATTATTGTCATGAACAAATGAAATAGCTTCAATTGCACACATTAAAAATTTTAAAAAAGCCATCAAGACAGATTTACCAACCAAACATATCCGTTACAAAAGTTTACAGTTTAAAGCATTAAAAAATTTTATTCTTAAAAATTAAAAAATATTAATTGTAACAATTTGCTTAAATTTTAGGAAAAGTTATGTTCAATTTTTAAAAAAATTTGCATAAGAACTACAAAAAGGCTTTCAAAATGTGAAATAATTAGAATACCTTTCCATTTTGAGGTGTATATACAATAATTTTCAGTTTACGAAAATGACTACAAATGTTGATAGTTAGTTTGACCTTTGGAACAAAAAACAAAAACTGAACTAAAACAATTACTCACGGTACTCTAAAGCATTTTCATTATTAGTTTTCTCCAAAGCCTCTAACATTAGGTCAAGAAAGTCTCCCCTTTTAACACCAGACTTCTTCCTCAGTGCAATAGTTTCTTCCACAACGTCAGTAAAGAACTTCAAACTTTTTCCACCAAACTGAAGCCCCAATACATTATAAAGTTTGGGAGAAATTAACAAAACAATGAACTTTACAACTCTTCCAAAATCTAATGTTGAAAGATAAGAGCCATTTTTAGTAAACTGGGACTCTTCTTTATTCTGGAGACAGTGCGCATCGATTCCAAAGGCACACGTACCAATCACATCCATGGTAAAAATCCGAGTAAAGACTTCATTTCTACATAAGAGTGTTTAGTCATTTCTTGATTGCATTGACTGACAAGTTCGTCACCTTTAGCAGCAATGAGAGGAAACATTCCCTTGATCTTACCACTCGTAAATGTAGGCGACACAAGAGCCCTTAAAGATTTCCATTTCTGTCCTTTAACCACAGTCAGCATTTCATTGAAAACTTTATCCATCCCAGTCATCTTGAATGAACACCTGTCTATGAAATGGTCAGCATCCTTTACCAGAATTTCTCTAACTAGTTCTGGATCACAAACGTACAACAAAGGGTTGAACCATTCATACATGCCCCAAAATCTACGAGACTTGTATTTCTTATACATCTGAGAAAAAATAAATTTATTTTAAATATATTAATCAAAGCACTGCAGACAGCTTGCTTTCACAATAATTATATAATACTTTTCAAAAGAGAACAATAAACTACTACTTTTTTACCACCACCGATTCACATATAATTTCTGACAATGTAGATTCAAATAACTTTTGAATAAACACTAGCCTATTAATGCATGGTGTGAGATGTAGATTCTTTAAAAGACCACCAAATGGCCACAAATTCTTCATTCACCCATTAAACTGTGACACTTTTATGGAATTTGTTAAAGAAACTATATTTCACAACTATACATACCTCAGCTATAGTTTCCCATCTGTATCCAATGATTAGTGTATAGAAATGCCCAATCATAGGAAAATAGTATGGGGTGAGGACTCCTCTTGATTTCCAATAACTGTGTTTTTGCCATTTAAGAACAAATGCTAAAGTTGCAATAAACACTAGAAGTGTTATCATGAGAATAAACATTTTAATATCCTGTAAATTAAAGTAGGATTATGATTCTTCTTTGGTCAAAGGAAATTACTAACAAACCTTGAATGACTAAATTGGACATAAGATTCACCCTAATTGGTCCAATGTTTGAAGTGGCAGGATTGGGAACTCATGACTTAAAAATCTGGTCACTAAAGTACATACAAACCAAAACTATTAAGACATTAAAATGATGGAATATATATGATATTCCCAATTTTAAACATTTATGAAAAAACACATCTGAAAGCAAGATATACAAATAAACAACTCAAAAAGTTTTATTTACAAGCTATTGAAGTTCAATATGAGCTCCTTTAGTGGCTCTGCAGATATCAAAGCAGCATTCTGTTTTCCTCCATACATTTTGTAGCATATCATACTGAACTTCTCTCTCAGCCTCACTTATCCCTTCCTTCAAATGTTCCAAAGTTGTTGCTGTTCGTGGAACAAAAATTTCATTTTTGACATAACACTAGAGGAAGTCAAGGGGGGTTGGGGGTTAGAGCGGGCAAATGAGACAGCCAAGGAATGGGCCTCCCACACCCAATTTAATGATCAGGCAATTTGAATATCTTGCTTTTGGATAAAGAGACAAAATAGAACTTCAATAAAATAAAATAACCATGATCTATTTACAAAACAAAAATTTGTTTACAGAGGCATGCACATCATTCAAATAGGGCACTTGCAAGAAATTGAGGGAGGGGGGATCCCGACATCACTGACACCCCCCCTTATATCCGCATATAAATAAATAGTGACCTTGACTTCAATTTAACGTAGCAGGACATCCTTCATAGAGGAAATATTGTATTTGTGCATTTAAGAATTGTTTTATGTAACTAATTATAAGAATGAATAAAGAATGTTATGTAGGCCCTACATATATTGATACTCAACTGCATACAAGAAATCACATTATACCAAATATAGCCTATAGTAGAAAAGTATAAGGAAGGCGTGTGTGTATTCAAGTTACAAATTAATTTTTTATTTTAATATTTATTTTACACTTTTTCACGCAAACCTACTTTTCAGTTAAACACTTATCTGGAACCTTCCTTAACAAATCCATACAAAAATCAACACTCATGTGTAGGCACATGGGTTCAACCTTATATAAATATGTCATTATTATATTAAAAAACTCGCTCTACATAATTAAATATCTATTTCAAAGCCCAACACACATTAAACTCAATCTGTTAAGTAATTTAAACCTTTTAATTAACCCTATTACATATGAGTATTTTATATAGTCCTTATCAACTCTGATTTTAAATTGCTGTCTCAGCACACAACCAAATGTCGACTCGACTCTTGTGTATGTTCGTAAGTTCAATATACATATATATATTTATACATATACATATAGGGTCATTCCAGCTCAATTGGTACAGGGGTGGTTGGGTGACCATCTCCAATTTTCTTCAAATTTTCAGGGTTGATTCATACACCATTCAATAGCTTAAATCTAAAATTTTAGCTTCCTCAGTCAAAAACTTTTAATTTTATGGTCGCTTAAATGGCCCCACCTTCGACAAAAAATGCCCATGTTGGGCTTGATCGGCCAACGCCTTCATTTTGAGAGGCCTTGAAAAGTGTCTTCTAATAGGAGTAGAAGCTTCAAATTTGTCATGCCAATACAACTTCTGGTGGGCTTTTCAATTTTGCAAGCAAAAAGGCTGTGGAACAAATAGTTTCTAAGTTACAAGGGCTTAAATATGGCTCCATTTTGAAGCTTGCATCAATTCCTCCCACTTTTACGACTCTACCATTTTCAAAAGTTTTAGTTCTACATCAATCACAGCTGTTTTAATACTCCTAATAGTCTCTATGGGTTGTAAATTTATGAGTGAAATAAAAAAATAACCAAAAAAGGATTTATTTCTATTTTTAAAAATTTCCAAAAGTTGATATTTTCACAAAATTTGCAAAATTAACATCAACTTTGGGGCTTAATATAAAGGTGTCCGAAATTAGTCAGGGAGTTGATACTTCTAGTAAAGAAAGATACATATGTGTAAAAAAACATATATTAAGGAATAGATCTCAACTCAACTCCTTCATATAGTTTTGGTGATTCAAAGAAAAGTGCTTTTTGTGAAAAATCTCAAATTTTTGCAAAATTTGTAAATTTTTAAATTTCTATTTATGACATTGAATTGTAATTTTACTTCCATTTTATTACTTAAGTTGATTTACAATTGTAATAATATGTAAATAAGTCTAAAACATACAAGAAATTTAATATGTCTGTCAAAACAACCAGCGACTCGAAGGGCTCTGGGTAGCTCATTTCGCTTTGTATATTCTTATAAATGTAAAACATGATGGTTAATCATTAATGTCCAGGCCTATTTTATAGATCATGATCTTTTATTTTCAGAAAATTTAACTAGAGCAATTAACTTAATTTTACTGCCTGTAATAATGGCTTATTCTAATCAAGAATCAAAGTGCAGCTTTGGTATGTACTTGGATGATCCATGTCATGAACACAGACTCACCAGGAAGGTGGGTATGTATACCTTACATGAGCTGACAGATGAAACAAGGAAACTGCTATTGTGGAGAACAAAAGCAACTGTAATCAACCCAAATAGTGCTACTGTATGCTACCACCATGAAAAAATGTTTGGAATGCATTACCAACAAATGCAACGTAGCTGCCAAGATCCATGGAGAAATCATCGAAAGAAGATAACAAGTAAGTAAATATAGGTACTAATATATTTATATTTCATAAAGAAGTTTATATTGTAAATTGTAACCTAAATTAGCTATTTAATTTTAATAGGGTAGGCTATATACTGTGCTACTGAATGCATATGTTTTGAATATTTTATACGAATAGCCTATAACCAAATGTTGAGGTTTTAAAATTATTTTCCAATGTGTTTAGAGTTTACATTACCCTACTTTATTTGCAGAATCACTACAAATTATTGACAAAGACATAGCAACTAGACTGAATCTGATACCAGGACAGAAACTTTGCTCAACATGCTTCTCTAGAGCCAAGACGATTGAAGATGAAAAAGACTCAGGTAGTGATGAATATGTTCCAGAAGAAATAGTTAAGGAGACATTTGACGAAACGTTAGGTTCACTAGAATGCTCACCCATTAAGTATGTAAGAGCAAGAGATCGAAAGTTTTACGCGAAAAGGAAACTAAAGCAAATTGAAACATCAACAAAATCAAAGCTGTCAAAAGTACTTCATATGAAGCCTAGCATTTTGGATGAGGAAGCGGAGAAACCTATAGAGAGTGAGGAAGAAAAGTGTTATCAGCATATGATAGAGGAACTGAAAGAAAAGTGTAAAACTAGTACCAGACAAGAAAAGATACAAATTCTAACACTCCTTCCAATTGGTAAAACCTGGTCCAGAGAAAGAATTATGAAAGAATTTGAAGTGTCAGCCAGAATGGTTAATGCTGTGAGGGCCTTAAAGAGAAAAGAAGGTATCCTTCCTATAATGAGAAATAAAAAGAGTAGCAAGGGTATAAGCGATGAAATAAAGGAAAGAGTGATAGAATTTTTCCAAAACAATGAATATACTAGAGAATGCCCTGGTAAAAAAGACTACAAATCAATAAAAACACCACAAGGGAAGGTTCACAAGCAGAAAATACTGTTGTTGACAAATATCAGAGAATTATATACGCTTTACAAAAATAAATATCCAAACAACAAAATCTCCAAATCAAAGTTTTTTGAACTGAGACCAAAATGGTGTATGGGTGTGGGGAGTAAAGGATCACACAATGTATGCATTTGTGAAATACACCAGAACTTTAAACTTTTATGTGAATCACTCCCCGTCAAAGTAGAATTAAGAGAGTTACTAGGGAAAATAGTCTGCAACACTGAAACCAGAAACTGCATGATTAATAACTGCAAAACATGTCCTGGTTTAAATGAATTACGGGATTGGCTTCTTACCATTTTTGAAAACAATGATTATGACATGGATGATGAGGTTTCCTTTAAGCAGTGGCTTCATACAGACCATACCCAACTGGTCACAATGACAAAAAGTGTTTCGAATGTAGTAGAAGACATATGTGAAAGTGCAAAAAAGTTGAAAGTACACCATTTCATAGCAAAAGCCCAATCAAAATATTTGTCCGACTGTAAAGAAAACCTCAATGATTCTACAGCATTAGTGCTTGTTGACTTCTCTGAAAACTATAGTTTTATAATTCAGGATGCGTACAAGGGCATCACTGGGACAATACCCAGGCTACCTTGCATCCGGTAGTCTGCTATCAAAAAGTTGATGGTGAACTAAAAGTTACAAATTTTTGTGTAATATCAGATTCACTTACACACAACACAACTGCAGTTCATTCTTTTTTATGTGAAGCCTTGAAATTACTTAAAAGTCAGAATCCTAAACTAAAACATATTTGTTACTTTAGCGATGGCGCAGCAAGTCAATATAAAAACTATAAAAACATCATTAATTCAGTGTTACATGAAAAAGATTTCCAACTAACATGTGAATGGAACTTTTTTGCCACCTCTCACGGAAAGAGCCCCTGTGATGGTGTTGGTGGCACCGTCAAAAGGTTAGTTGCCCGGGCAAGTCTACAAGCAACAAGTAAAGGTCACATCACCAATCCAAAAGAGATGTTCGATTGGTGCAAATCTAATATTAATGGTATACAATTTCTGTACATTGATTCAGCTAAAATTGAGGAAAATGCTAATTTATTTGAGTTAGAAAAAGGTATTCCTTAATTAAGACAATCCCAGGAACCCGTTCATATCACTGCTTTAGACCTTCATCAACAGGCATTAAACTGTACAAAATTTCTAGTGATGAAAATTTCTTTAACGTACAACTTTCCTTCCTCAATGCTACACAAGAAAATGTGGCTTACCAATATAAACCTGGTACATATGTGGCCTGTTTCTATGAAGGTGACTGGTTTGTTGGAAACATAGTTGAAGTGTGTGATACTGAGAAGGATCTATTAGTAAATTTCATGAAAAAGAATCCTTTTAAATGGCCTGAACAAGAGGACGTTTGCTGGATTCCATTCCAACATGTTTTGTGTTCAATTGAACCACCTACAGTTGCTGGGAAAATGGGGAGACAGTACAAGTTATCAAATGATTGTTTATCTAAAATTGAGGAGTATTTTAAAAAAAGCCTAAGTAACTACAGACCTGTATCAAGCTGAATAATAAATTGCCAATTTATGGCTGTGAGGCCATGGAGTGTTGAAGACAATCAGACTTAAAGCCTGAGTACAATAATAAATTCCTGAGTCAGTGTCTAAACATAAGAGTTATTAGCTATATATAAGTTTACATACGAATTTACATAAAACAACACATTAAAAAAAGAATATGAACTTATAGCCAATAATTCACATGCTTAAAAACTCAGGAATTCATTATTGTATATAGCTAAGTACTGTACACTTGTATTAAGGGAAGTAATACAACAAAGCTACTTAAATTTAAGGTTTTGTACTGAAAATGGTGGTTACTGCTAGTTTATCTGTACTAACTGCATAATTTAAATTACTAGGAAGTGCTTAAAGAGCAGTAGAACACGGTTCTACATGATTTACTTAGGTAGATCCAAGTATTGAGCCTACAAGCTGGTCCATCTGTGTGTTAACTGCAAATGTAGTAATAATCTAGGTATATATTATGTCTTTTTTATGAGTAAAACTTATTAGATAATTTAACATTTGTGAATTAACTTACCAAGTAATAAAATGGAAGTAAAATTACAATTATTGTAAAAAGAAATTTAAACATTTCAAAATTTTGAAAAAATTCAGAATTTTTCACAAAAAGTACTTTTCTTTGAATAGCCAAAACTATATGAAGGAGTTGAGTTGAGATCTATTCCTTAATATATTTTTGTACACATATGTATCTTTCTTTACTAGAAGTATCAACTCCTGACTAATTTCGGACACCTTTATATTAAGCCCCAAAGTTGATGTTAATTTTGCAAATTTTGTGAAAATATCAACTTTTGGAAATTTTTAAAAATAAAAATAAATCCTTTTTTGGTTATTTTTTTATTTCACTCATAAATTTACAACCCATAGAGACTATTAGGAGCATTAAAACAGCTGTGATTGATGTAGAACTAAAACTTTTGAAAATGGTAGTCGTAAAAGTGGGAGGAATTGATGCAAGCTTCAAAATGGAGCCATGTTTAAGCCCTTGTAACTCAGAAACTATTTGTTCCACAGCCTTTTAGCTTGCAAAATTGAAAAGCCCACCAGAAGTTGTATTGGCATGACAAATTTGAAGCTTCTACTCCTATTAGAAGACACTTT
The DNA here is from genome assembly GCA_023014485.1 of Bathynomus jamesi. Classification (NCBI taxonomy): domain Eukaryota; kingdom Metazoa; phylum Arthropoda; class Malacostraca; order Isopoda; family Cirolanidae; genus Bathynomus; species Bathynomus jamesi. The sequence continues at coordinate 89,071 of JAJOZX010010819.1, forward strand.
TCAAGGCCTCTCAAAATGAAGGCATTGGCTGATCAAGCCCAACATAGACATTTTTTGTCGAAGGTGGGGGCCATTTAAGCGACCATAAAATTAAACTTTTTTGACTGAGGAAGCTAAAATTTTAGATTTAAGCTATTGAATGGTGTATGAATCAACCCTGAAAATTTGAAGAAAATCAGAGATGGTCACCCGACCAACTTTCTGAAATCTGTACCAGTTGAGCTGGAATGACTCGATAGCAATACTTCCAGTAAGGAATTCTGAAGGAGGTTAATAAAATTAACAATAATAAGCTTACCTTGCCAAATGTAATAGAGGGTGTACAGTGTACATGGTGCAAAAAACATTGCAGAACTGTAGAAAAATCATTATGAAACCCTATTTAATTGTCTCAGTGAGGATAGACCAAATATATGCCTAAATGTGGACTGCTCTGAGCTACTACTAATTAATGACTCAGAAATCTGGGAGGTTATTCATAAGTTAGATGACAATAAGAGTTGTGGCCCTTGTATAATACCTATATTTGCAATGTGTTTCACAAGCTGTGTGATACATAGGTACACGCCACAGTCCATTTTGTCAGTTTCATTACCAGTTGTTGAAAATAGCGATGCTAGTATATGTGATAAGAATAATTATATTGGCCAAGAGCACTTGCCATTATACTTTCTAAGACATTAAAATATGTTATCTATAATGGGATTAGTACTTACTTGCAGACTTATGACAGTTTGGCTTTGAAATAATGATTTCATTCCAAAGCCAAACTAACCTAGGTACTGATATATGAATTTGTATGCTAAAGGAAGCTGTCCTAAAGTACAAGATGTCAAACAGCAATGTATATTCCTGTTTTTTTGATGCATCAAAAGCATTTGATAGAGTTAACCATCACAAACTTTTCAAGAAACTCTTGTGTTGAGGGGTATCTAAATATATAGTTAGGATACTTGCATTCTGGTATACAAAGCAAACCATGTTTGTAAGATGGAAAAGCACTGTATCACTAGATTTTAAGGTAACTAATGGTGTTAGGCAAAAGGCAGTGGTGGGCACCATTAACCAAAAAGTTAACTTCGATAATGATAATCCATTAACCCCAATTTTTAACTCTGATAACGATAATCCGATAATTTCACTACATTTACTACAAAGTTAACGGTAATCCGTTAACGATAACTATTTCTTTACTAACATTTAAAAAAAATCAAGGAAAAAAGCTTTAAAACCCATAGAAAATGTTTATTTATGCAAAATCCAACAATAAATAGGTATTTAACTATTTTTATCAAGTTTTGCAACTTTTTTGCTCAACTTTTTTTTTTTTTTTTCAATAAAAAATGTACTGATTACATGTTTTGAAACCCTTGTAACCACTAACCATTAACTAAATTTTAATTTACCAGAGAATTATTATGGCAGGAACTGAAAGGTAAAATTAAATTTTAGGCACATTTATTAAAGACTATGACACACTGTGCTGGTTGCCCTTCAGAAAGACCAACTTCTCAAAGTTAGGCCCAACTGCCAGTATTTTGTTGTTATGCTTGTCCTGACGGCTAAGCTTGAAGTAGCGCTCCAGGTGGGGCCACGGGTTTTGGAAAGGCTTCTGGTCAGACTGAGACTCAGAAGTGCATGAGACAGAGGCAATCTCAATGTCGAGAACTTCTTGGTGCTCCATGGTTGAAGTTTAAAAGTTGTAGAGAATGCTTGGTAAGATAGAACTGAACGCTGTCTAGTTGACGATAATACAGAAGAACCTAAAAGTAAAATATCATCGTATAAAATATGTAACTAAACTAATAAAATATTAATTCAAACAAAATAGTAAAATTAATTCAAAATAATATTAATTATAATAATAATATAATATATATTACATTACATAAAATATTTTATTTTACTTAACCTTTTTCTGTGAATTTTCAATAGAAGTAATTTTTCTCTATGTAATTATTTTATCATGAATTATTTAGTCTATAAAATAAAAATACTTTGTCCATGAATTATTTTGTCTATGTAATATAAGCAATTGTTATTTAATTCGATGACAATATTACAATCAGTGAATAAAAACTATTATTCAAATTTTACAGTGCCCGCGAAAAGTATCCGATCACCCTTGAAATTTGTATTTTTTACATAAAAAACAATGTTTAAATGTATACTAACCTTATATTAGTATTTTGTCATCTGTCCTTTGGTTTGGATGACTTGTTCTAGACGTTTTGGCATGGATTTAATCAAGTTTTGACAAACTTCCACTGATATTTCCTTGCACCATACCTTTTTGATGGCCTCTTGTAATTTTTCGACTGAGCCAGTGTCGTGGCATTCAACCTTATTTTTTATTATTAGCCACAGATTTTCTATCGGATTGAGATCTGGACTATTACCAGGCCAATCCAAAATATCAAATTTAATGTCAGTAATCCATTTTGTCACTATTTTGGCCCTGTGACATGGTGCACCATCATGCATGTATGTTTTTGTCCTTTGGATTGCCATTGCCATTGGAAGTTTATCCTGTAGCATTGCTAAATACCGTGCACCATTCATAGTTGTGTTCTTCGGAAGAAAATATAAGTTTCCACGCCCATAGTAACCGAAACAACCCCAAACCATCACACTTGGAGGGTGTTTCATTGTCTTTAGGGTGTATTTAGGGTCCATCCTATTTGAGCCAATAGGCCGGCGAACCTTTTTTGGACAACTTCTGAATGTCAAAAATGTCGACTCATCGCTAAATAAAACCTTCTTCCAGTCATCAACAGTCCAATGAATGTATTTTTTACAAAATGCGACACGTTTTTTACGCATTTTTTCATTAATGAACGGTTTCTTAGCAGCATGGCGAGATGGTAATCCGAGTTCTTTTTGGAGCCGCTCCTGGATAGTTCGTTCAGAAACACCAGATAACAAATTATTCATATTAAATTTTATTTCTTTCGCAGTTATTGTTGGGTTTTTCAATACTAAACGTTTCATAAGTTTGTCTGTTCGCGAATTTGTTTTTCTCGGTCTGCCAGATCGTTTTTTAGGGACTGGCGTGGTTAGGCCACCATTGTTCTTAGCCCGTGAAACCCATAAATTAACGGTACTTTGGGATATGTTTAATTCCTTAGCTATCTGTCTCTGTGATTTCCCACATGCATGCAAAGCAACAATAGCACCTCGACAATCACTCTTAAGTTGTTTTTAGCACACATTATATATAAATTTTATTTACACCACTTTCTGTAAAAAAAAAAAAAAAATCAAGAAATTTACACAAACAGTGAAATCTGACAAATTTGAGACACAGCCACCCGCAACGAAGGCTACCAGAACACTAATTTGAGAATGCGTTGGATAGCTCTCATATCAGCGAGCAACCTCAAAGTTACCAGATGTCGCTAGAACAAATAGAAAGTGAATTACGTGTCTCTGAATATCAAGGGAAAATATTGTATTTTCTTGAGTGATCGGATACTTTTCGCGGGCACTGTACATACTATATATACTTTTTTAGAGATTTACTAACGCAGTGTAAAAATACTTATTCATTAGTCATTACTATAAATTAATTTTTCTTAACCGTACATTTTACCATACGTATTAATATATATATAATAATATAGGACTTTTACTAACATTAAAAGAACCTTCTTACCTTCAATAAAAAATGCACAACCTCCCCTTGCGAGATCTGGAAGCAGACTGAAGTTATGGTGGTTTGAATTCATTCGCGGAGCGGTGATCTTCCGTGAATGACTCCTCGCAGTTAACGTGTTAACGGACTTTAACAGACTAAATATCGAGTTATCAGAAGTTAACTGGTCCAATAACGATAAATGGAAATTAACTTCCATTAATAGTCCATTAAAAAAAGTTAACTTCGTTAATTAACTGTTATCGGATTCATGCTTTAGTGCCCAACACTGGCAAAAGGGGTATTGAAAAAATTTATACATTTTTTTTTTTTTTTTTAGATTATTTTTATTTAGGTGCAATATTAAGGCTAAGTTTACTTTAAATAGAGACAGTAATTATAGAAATAATAATGGCCTATTTAGACACTGTCAACATAGCTACAGACGTTTTCACTGTAGGCTGCAGTGGTTTTAAGGTTAAAATTTGGGTAAATATGGATATTACGGCCTCCACCCAATTTTGATGCGAAAATACATTTTCTTAGTAGTGTATGGTGTGCTTTGTTCAAATCTGGCCTTCATTTTATGTGGAAATGAACCAATCAAAAGTTATGAGACTTAAAAGTTCTAACATATTTTGGTTCATTTCCCCATAAAATGAAGGCCAGATTTTAACATTGCACATCAAATACTACTAGAAAAATGCATTCCAGTGTCCAAATTGCTAGAGAACCTACCTAACCTAACCTAATATTAGGGTTAGGTTAGGTTGGTTTCTCGGTAATTATTCATTTTTTGACCCAGTCTCTTTTTATAATGAGAGCAAACTTTTCTGGTCAATTTTGAGGTGTTCTGCACGAATCTGCCATCCGTTTCCTGTGCAAATGCGTAGTTTTTGAGATATCGTCATCTTGAAAACTACGCATTTGCACAGGAAACGGATGGCAGTTTCATACAAAACACCTCAAAATTAACCAGAAAAGTTTGCACTCATCATTTTCATTTAAACTAACAAATTTAAACAAAAATATCATGACTTAACCTAACCAATCATCAAGGGTGTACAGTTGACCTAACCGGTGTCAAGTACTGAACTGTCCGCAAAACATTAGGACTGATCAATTTGTGATGCGTGATCTTTACGGGGGCTCCACCCCCATACCCCCGAGACCTAAATTATACAAATGATAATGTAATAACATGTGCCAACCTTGCATGGGTAGTCCGCTAAATTTTGCCTGCCCTTAAATTGAAACGACACACGTTTATTTTTAGTATTTTTTTTAGGCACCTAAAGACCTTCTGGTCTTTTCTTAAAATACAAGCACTATTGCATTTAGGGCAGGTCACGGATGTCTTAATTATTCCGTGATTGAAAAAAAGGTCTAAACTCTTGTCTTCATCGAGGGCAATATGGCGGATCACGTCTTTAAAATCAAGTTCACAAGTCATGATACTAGAACGAAAATCACCAAACTAACAAGTAACAAAGAAGTAGGCAAAATCAAGAAAAAGTAGCCAAAAAATCTCCAAAAAAGGTAGCCAAAATAAACAAACTAACCGAAATTTATATACATACATATTAGAAAGAAAATATTTTTTTTATAAAAAAGTACATTTTATACAAATTTGCACAAGATAATATATATATTTTCATTCAGTTTTGATTGGTTATTCAATATATATTGCTGTTACAGCTGGGTGTGACTGGGTCAAAAAACGAATATTAACCAGTTTCTCTAGCAATTTGGACACTGGAATGCATTTTTCTAGTAGTATTTGATGTGCGATGTTAAAATCTGGCCTTCATTTTATGGGGAAATGAACCAAAATATGTTAGAACTTTTAAGTCTCATAACTTTTGATTGGTTCATTTCCACATAAAATGAAGGCCAGATTTGAACAAAGCACATCATACACTACTAGGAAAATGTATTTTGGCATCAAAATTGGGTGGAGGCCATAATATCCATATTTACCAAAATTTGGTCAGCAGCCAGATTAACTATGGTCAAGCTAAATTCATTAAAATTAATTTACTTACCAAAAATGAAGTTGCCAGTTGAACGTTACCCTTTGTTTCTAACTAGTCCATAAGTTTCATTTAGTTCCCAGATTTTGAATTATATTTGTTGTCACTATTTGGCACATTGCTAAGTTATTTATTTACAGGAGCTATTTCCCAGACTTTAGACGTAAAAAGCAGCCATTATAGGCCATTGACCGAGTATTTAGCTCTTAACGCTGTTAAAATTTTAACGAACGTCGCCCTCTCCAGTTTTATGGGGAGACATCTCGTGGCAAAATTAGGAAACATAGGTCAAAACAACCAATTACATCTCGTTTTGGTTTCACGTGACCTTATCCGACCAATCAGAGACGTACATTTTGAATATCTCATAATACATACTCATTCAAGAATGCTTTAGTCTGGTTTTCATTATGGTTTGCGGAGGTTGCGATTGCCTGGGTTTTTGGTACCTTGGAACGCAGTTCCAAAAAACTACTGTTGTTTGCGGTTCCTCAGAGAGACGCAACAACTCTTGTTCGCCTGATCCAGCAACATATTAGGCCTGGGACTACAATCTATTCCGAGTGGCGTGCGTATTCTCAACTTGGAAATCTAGGCTACATTCACCGGACAGTCAACCATTCACAGCGGTTCGTGGAAGACACCGTTCACATTCAAAATATTGAGTGTTGTTGGAAAGACGTGAAGAGCTGGATATTACAGTCTGGCAACAAAACCCAATCAGTTTAGGTTAGATTAGGTCAGGTCAGTTTAGGTTAGGTCAGGTCAGGTCAGTTTAGGTTAGGTCAGGTCAGTTTAGTTTAGGTTAGGTTAGGTCTGAACCAAAACATTTTTCTGGTGTTTTTTGGTGTGATTTGCTCAAATCTGAACTTCGTTTCTTTGGGAAATGAGCCGTTTTTGAGAAATTTTCAATTTTAAAATTTCTCAAAAACGGCTCATTTCCCAAAGAAACGAAGTTCAGATTTGAACAAATCACACCACAAAACACCAGGAAAATATGTTTTGGTTCAGAAAGGAGGAAAAGCACTAAAACGAATAATTACCGTGATTTGTTCAAATATGACCTCCATTTCCGTCGGAAATGAGATCCAACAAAGTTATAGTACTTTGAAGTTTGGCTCATTTTCAAGGAAATGGAAGTCAAAATCTAAGCAAAACACATCAAATATTACTAGAAAAATGTATTTTAGTATTAATTAACCTAACAACCTAACCTTACCTAACCTAACCCTGGCTAAACGAGCCTAGAGTATTACCTTATTATGGATTAGGTGGTGGATACAGACGAGAGCTCGTTTAGCCAGGGTTAGGATCGTTTAGCCAGGGTTAGGCTCGTTTAGCCAGGGTTAGGCTCGTTTAGCCAGGGTTAGGCTCGTTTAGCCAGGGTTAGGCTCGTTTAGCCACGGTTAGGTTAGGTAAGGTTAGGTTGTTAGGTTAGGTTAATTAATACCAAAATACATTTTTCTAGTAATATTTGATGTGTTTTGCTTAGATTTTTACTTCCATTTCCCTTGAAAATGAGCCAAACTTCAAAGTACTATAACTTTGTTGGATCTCATTTCCGACGGAAATGGAGGTCATATTTGAACAAATCACATCAAATACTACTAGAAAAATGTATTTTGGTGTGCAAAATGACTGAGTGTGATAAAACACATAATTACCAATATGAGTTTTATCGCACTCAGAATATCAAAAGCAAATATAATTATAAAATATTAAAGCATAATTTTCTCATCATTTTCATATAAGTCACTATGCTCGCAGATGCGTACTTAACAAATTATGTACATTTGAATATTATGACATTTTTGCATTTTTTTTTTCCCCCGCCCTTCCAATATTTTGATTGGGACGTCATGAGAACATGATATATGAGCTAGATTTTTTAAGTTCTTAGGCCTTTTAAGTTGCTAGTCTACTTCTGTTAGTTTTTGATAGATGTTTGTGGCGATGACATGTGAACGGTGCGAATATTATTTTGATTTACTTACGGTTTTTATTTAAAATTGTAGTGAATTCAATAGCTCGTCGTCGTCTTTTTCTCCTTCATCATGGCTTGTAAAGGTCTTTTCTGACTTTTCGTAAATGCCAGAATTATATTTAAGCATAGGTGGCGAAGGTTCAAAATTAACACAACAAATGCTTTTTTCTTCAAGCATCATTTTTATACGAAGTACAGAAGCTAAAAGTTCTAAACCCATCCGATTCCTAAGTTTGTTTTTTGTTGATGTAACTCTTGAAAATACTCGTTCCACAGTTGCATTGCTTATTGGCAAGCTGTATAGCTTTAATGCGAATACAGAAATGTCTTAAAACAGGCTCTCCTGCAGCATCTTTAATGTTAAAGCCTGGCTCCAAAATAATACCCCATCATTTGGAATGCCGGAAGGAAAAACATCCTTCCAATCAATGTGAAGTAGCTTCCTCCATTGACTTTCTAGAGCATTTAATTTTGATTGGTCAGCTAAATCCAAAGGAAGATCGGAAAAGGGAGGACGAGTGTGACTGAGGCATTTACTTGGTGAAATGTTTTCGATTCGTTTTAATATTGCATAATTTGTGGGGATACGTTTGAGAAGTTCCTTACAGGCACATTTCAAAAATTCGTGACATCTTTTAAAGATGACTTTTTGAGATTCTGCTGCGATTTCTTTACATTTATATTTATTTGCCAGCTGAGTTAAAAAGACATGACCAAAGTCAACTTTTTCAATCGGTAGGAAAATAGATGTATATGTCATGTCAACTGCAATATTAACATTTTGTGGATAAATAATTCTTCTTAGCATGGAAAGTGTGAAATCTTCAAGTTCCTTGAGCAACTTACTGTGATCAGCGTGTTCACTTTGAAAAAGTAAATTGATTCTTTCAAAATCTGATAAAATGGGCATTACAAATGTAAAATATAGCTCATTTACTGGATCTGAATACATTTTGTGAAGCGCTCTCGCAACATATTTATCACATGTTGATGAAGCAAGCTGAAAATGGAGTTTTAAAGATTCCCATTGATTAAGAATCCTCTTAATGCAGTTGCTTCTAGCAAGCCATCGGGTTGATGAGAGTGGTATCAACTGTAGTGGATCCTTTCCGTCATTTTGGTCTTGTATATATCCATATACGATTCTTTTCTTAGTGCTGAACGATGAAACCAATTATAAGTTTCTCGAGTCATGTAGTCTAGATTTGATGGTAACTCTTCGTAGGCATGCGAACAAACCAAATGTAGTGAATGGCAGATACATTTAACCAATATCAAGTTAGGTATATCTTCTTTCATTAAAGTGAAAAGCGATTGGAAGCTCCGTCAGTCCCAATTGCAAAGCAGTTTCCTAAATTAACACCAATTTTATTGAAAAAAACTTTTATATGCTGGTACAATGCATCAGCAGTTGTTTCTATGACATGAATAAGGCCTAAAAATTGTGAAGAGATTTTCCTTTCTTTTTCATTGTAATAACGAACACATAAGCATAAATGCTTAGCGCATGAAATGTCTGTTGATTCGTCCAATATTAAAGAAAATGAGCACCGGCATGGGCGCCCGCAGGATTTTTTCCAAGGGGGGGCAAAATTTAATGTATTAATAGGTAAGGACCGGAGCAAGCAAAAAACTTTTGACCCCTTAGGAACCAGCAGGTTAATTCTAAGCAAGTTTAGTGTTGCATTTTCTGTAATGGAAAATGCAAATATATATTGTATATACATACAATGCACATTATAACAATCATTTATTTTATTTATAACAGAAACATGATAGAATGAAGAAAAAAGCACACTGAAGTAAATGTAAGTAATTTTAAGGGGGGACTTCTGAACAAATAAAAAGGTAGCAACCTTTTATCATGCACACAAATAAAAATTTTCACCCTTTAGGAGGCAGTTGGATACTTTTCAGCAAGTTTAGGATATAAATATTTTCTTGGCATTTCCAGGGGGGGCAAGCGCCCCCCCTTGCCCCTACCTGCGGGCGCCCATGAGCACCGGTTAATTTCAGTTACTTGTTCTTTTAGTAATTCAGGAGAAATTACATTTTTTATTAATGCTGTGCATTTTGTTCTATGCAAACGTAAAGTATCGTGCTTTGAACCTGATGGCACATCACTTTTAAATAATTCACTTAAATGATCTATGGACCTTATAGCGGAATGGCAAGCAACAAATACTGCAAGTTTCAGTTCTAATCTACTTATATTGTTCACTCGTTCAAACGCATGCTTTATGGTGTTTTGGGGCGGGATAAGTTTGCAATTTTCCTTATGTTTTAAAGATTCACAATGCTTTCCTAAGTCTGTTTTATGTGCTCTCAATTCAGTTTTACATAACTTGCAGTAAGCCTTTGTCCCATCTGTCTTTACTTCCTCAAGCCAGTTTTGAAATGAAGGGATTTTAAGTCAACTATTTTGAAAAGTTTTGTTATACTTTTTCCACTTAGACATCATGGGCATGCATGACAAAATAAATATAAAAAACTTATAATTTGCTTGAAACTTATACAATCCGCATAAACACAGAGCAAAAAAAAAAATCGATTACTGACACATCATGTTAGAAAATCTAGAAGAGGAAGAACCATTGTTGTCCCAAGGCGATATGATGACTAAGCTGATTGATGCAGCATTGCTTGTATATATTAAGTTAAGGTGTGTATATATATCCATCTCATAATTGTAAGGTTAGTGAAAAATTAACTTAATTTAGAGCTAGCATTTTTGAGCTCTTGTGGCATCATTGTTTGGTCACACTGTTGGCATCATTTTGGGGCGCTGCGCGTTCTTTCTACTCGTTTGTGAGATGTCGTACGTACAGGGTGTGGTCTGATAGAGATTAGAGAGCTCTCTTGCAATTCAGTTTGGTTGTTTAGATACAAGATTGTTGCACCGTGCAATAGTCCAGGTTGCGTTGTTGTTGCAAGGTTGAGAAAGAAGACCATAAATAGTACCCTTTTTGTTTACATTAAATTCATGTAACTAAGGTCTAAGGTAGGCCCGCATCGAGTCAGCAACCCTGAGGTTACCCTGAGGTAGGACCTAATAGGGTCTCAACTCCGTAAGTTTTAATTTAGCTTAACTTGGGCTTCAGGTAGAACTGGCCCTTTAGAATTTGGCCGTTCACGGCTCAGCTGGGATTTTGAACCCGACAAATAAATAAAATAACATGGTCCTTCAGAACCGGATTCTACCCCAAGACTGAGTCAGTGACTATTTTTCGGCAAAGTTCTGATTGTGCAAATTGTAGCCCAAGTTAGGCCTAGACGGGTTGAGTATTATTGAATTAAGGTCCCAGGGTAGAAAGTTTCGTAGCCCAATTGCGAAACTTGGCCAGTCGTCTGTCGTTGTTTTGGCCTACATTTTACCTGTTTGGTTAATTTTGGGTTATTATTGAATTAAGGTCCCAGGGTAGAAAGTTTGGTAGCCCAATTGCGAAACTTGGCCAGTCGTCTGTCGTTGTTTTGGCCTACATTTTACCGGTTTGGTTAATTTTGGGTTATTATTGAATTAAGGTCCCAGGGTAAAAAGTTTGGTCGCCCAATTGCGAAACTTGGCCAGTCGTCTGTCGTTGTTTTGGCCTACATTTTACCGGTTTGGTTAATTTTGGGTTATTATTGAATTAAGGTCCCAGGGTAAAAAGTTTGGTCGCCCATTGCGAAACTTGGCCACTTGTCTGTCGTTGTTTTTGGCCTACATTTACCAGTTTGGTTAATTTGGTTTATTATTCGTAGGCGAAGGTTGCAGACCAGTGCGCCAGTTACTTGGGTGGAAAAACTGGTATTCCATACTGGTGTTGGTTAGTACCCCACCTAGCAATTCAGTTTATTTGAAAGTAAAATTTACGTTTGATCAGTTCGGTTAAGTATTTCTGCCAATTCAGCTTATCTGGCATTGAGCCCAATTGTTGTTTGCATTGAAGGTGAGTGCATCTGAATTGAACAAATTTATAAAAAGGAGAAGCGCCTACAAAGGTCTAATTACAAAGGTCATTGCCACTATAGATTCTGCCATAGAGCAAGAGGATTTACGCTTAGTGACTGCGCAGCTTTCCATATTAGAAACTAAAAAGGTTGCTCTAAGTGAGGTAAATGTTGAAATTGAGGCTCTTATAGAAGAGGATGAAATAGAAAATAACATAATTTACTTTGAAGAGATTATTGATGATATAATTAACGTAGGCCTCCGAGCAAAAGAGTTTAGTAGCTCAGTACAGTTAGAGACCAGGTCTGATAATGAAACACAACACTCAAAAAATGATGTTTGTGAAGTTAAGGTTAACAGATCTGTAGTTCAATTACCGAGGCTTGTACTCAAAACATTTTCTGGGAGTATTCAGGAATGGCAAGGATGGGCAGACAGTTTTCAATCAGCAGTTCATTCTAGTCAAGTGTTAAGTGCCGTGGAGAAGTTTAATTATTTGCGGTCCCTCTTGGAAGGGGAGGCAGCAAAGACTATAGCAGGATTAGCATTAACAGAGGCTAATTATAATGTGGCTTGGGATATATTAAAGAAACGGTTTGGTAAGCCAGAGATCTTAATTAAAAGCCACCTCCGTGCACTTTTAGCTATACCTCCTGTTAATAATCTTAATAGTGTCAAGGAGTTACGGCAGTTATATGATGAATTTGAAATTAGAACTAGGTCCCTGGACAACTTGGGTGTAGGAATGGAAAAGTATGGTATAATGTTGGTTCCTACACTGGAGTCTAAATTGCCTAGCTCAATTTTGCTTGAATTAAGTAGGGGACACTCTGCAGAACATGTGTACATCCCCCTTCAGCAGATGTTAAGTCTTTTAGCCGAATTAGCAAGACGAGAGGGAGTTGAGTTTGCACAGTGGGATGGTAAACAAGGGGACAAAGGCAGGCACAGCACCAAAGTTTCCACAAAAAGGAATAGCCCAGGTACAGTGTCAGCTCTACATGCCTCCTCTGAGAATAAATTAAAGGGAATCAAGGAATGCATATTTTGCGAAGGCAACCACAAGTCATATAAATGTGAGGTGGCTGAGGCCTTACCCTTTGAGGAGAGAAAGGACAGGGTAACTAAGTCCACAGCATGTTTTAAATGTTTTTTGAAAGGTCATAGAGCAAGGTTTTGTAAGTTTAAAATTTTGTGCAAAAAATGTCATGGTAGGCATCAGCCATTATTGTGTGAAAACACACTTAGTAGGCCTACCCCAGAAGTAGAGACATCAGTGGCACATGCCACTGCTATGCAAGGGAGTAAAGGTAAAGGGGGATTATTGCAAACAACTGCAGCCTTATTAATTGGGAATGAGGGAGAAGCTACTGTAAGAGTGTTGTTTGATAGTGGTAGCCAGTGTAGTTTTATTAAGACCAGAATTTCCAGAAAATTGAAATTTAAAGAACTTAAGAGGGAAAATTTAAGAATTTCTGGGTTTGGGGGTTCCGTTCAAAACCGAACCAAATTTAAGAAGGTAGAAGTTCTGGTTAAAGGGTTGTTACCGCAAAGTCCCACTATCAAGGTCCAAGCTGTAGAGATTGAGGAACTTTGTGCTCCAGTCACTACTTGTTTAGATATGGCATGTGTCCAAGAATTGCAAGTTAAAGGAATTAATTTGGGCAATAATAAGTTTGAGGGAACAGAAGATATTAGTCTTTTGATTGGAGCTGACTATTATTGGGACTTCATAACTGGTAATATTGTCCGTACATCTCAAGGCCCGGTAGCTATTGAAAGTAAGCTAGGCTGGATGCTACATGGTAGTTATTGCAATGAAATGGAAGTTAAGGCTCTTTTTGTTAAGATTGAGGAGAACAGCCATGGTCTGGAAAGGCATTTGAAAGCGTTTTGGGAACTTGAATCTATTGGCATAAAGGACAACCAGGCAAGTACAGTGAACAATGATGTTTTAGAGCAATTTGAAAAAGGGATTGGGTTTAGAGATGGTTGCTATGAAGTTGGCCTATCATGGAAGGATTCTTGCAAACCCGGTTCAAACCTTCAGCTAGCTAATCGGAGGTTGGAGACTTCATTGTACAGGCTAAGAAAAAATGAGGAGTTGTTAATTGAATACGATGAGGCCATCCTAAGTTATGTAAGGGAGGGCTATGCTGAAAGGGTGCAAGGTGAGCTGGTGAGCCAGGAGGCACATTATCTGCCACACCATGCAGTGGTACGGCGAGACAAAACTACCACCAAACTGAGGGTAGTTTTTGATGGCTCAGCCAAGGACAAAGGTGGTGTGTCCTTGAATGACTGTTTGGATGCTGGGCCAAATTTAAATGCAGATTTATTTTCCTTGTTACTGAGATTCAGGTTTGGTAGAGTAGCATTGACTGCAGATGTGAAGCAAGCCTTTTTGCGGATAAAGTTAAAACCAGAGGACAGAGATGCAGTAAGGTATCTGTGGGTGGATACGAAAGACTTGTTGGAAAATGAACCTAAGGTTCAAGCATATAGAATGAAGTCAGTGTTGTTCGGCCTCAGCTCTAGTCCATTTCTGTTGGCAGCTACTATGCAGTACCATTTTAAGAAATATTCTGAAGTCTATCCTAACACTATTGAACACATAAGGAAGAATTTTTATGTTGATGATTTGCTGTGTTCCGTGGATAATACAGAAATGGCTAAACAGATATTCATGGAGGCTAGAGCTATAATGAGGGAGGCTGGCATGGAGCTTAGAAAATGGCAGACCAATCATTCGCAATTACAAGAGTTTATGAGTCATTCCTGTGTAGTACCTGATGCAGCAGAAAGTATTGAGGATTCTGGTATTAAGGAGTTGTGGGCAATAGATGCAAAGGTGCTAGGCATTGTTTGGCAGCAAGATGATGATTTGTTTACCTTCAATGGGAAATCTTTAGTAGAGCTGGCTGAGAATGAGACAAGGTGGACAAAACGTACAGCTCTTAGTTTGGCTTCAAAGGTCTTTGATCCTCTTGGATTCGTGGCTCCATTTGTGATAAAGTCAAAAATTTGGTTTCAGAGCCTCTGGGAAATTGGACTTGGTTGGGACCAAGAGTTACCTGATCATATGGTGGTAAAGTGGAAATATTGGTTCAAAGAATTGACACATCTTGGAGACATTGAAATCCCACGATGGTACTTTGGAGAGTTGAACAATAGTCCAGACAATTTGGAGCTGCACATCTTTTGTGATGCAAGTGAGGAAGCCTATGCAACTTGTATTTATATAAGAGGTGCATTGCAAGAGGAAGTAAGTTGCAGGTTGGTTGCTGCAAAGAGCAGAGTAGCACCTTTGAAAAGGCTTTCGGTTCCAAGGTTGGAATTGATGGGTGCCGTTATTGCTAGTCGGCTTGCAATTACAGTGCGAAAGTCTTTGGCTCTCTATGAAATTCCAAGCTATTATTGGACAGACTCCACTATAGTTTGGCACTGGTTAAGAAGTCAGGCAAGGAAATGGAAACCATTTGTTGCCAATAGGGTGGAGGAAATTCAAGCGCACACAGATCCCAAGCAATGGAAGCATTGTCCAGGCATCCAAAACCCGCTGATTTACCAACACGAGGAATTTCAGTGAAAGATCTTTCACAGTCAAGTTTCTGGTGGAATGGGCCAGAGTGGCTAAAACTTGGAAGTGAAAACTGGCCTTCTAATCAGCCTATTGTAGGAGAATGCCAGGCTGAAGAAGCATGGGTGAGTGAGGTGAGAAAATGCGCTGTGAACAGTTGTCAAGTTATGCAGCAGGACCCCATATTGAGGCTTGAGAACATTAGCAGTCTGAAAAGATTGTTAAGAGTGACAGCATGGGTATATAGATTTACCAACAACATTAAGGGAGAAACAAGAAGGGAAGGAATTCTGAACAGTAATGAGATTCAGCAAGCCAGGAAATACTGGGTGGTATATATGCAGAAGGAAAAATTTGGTGAAGAGAGAGAATTGCTCACCAGCCATCCATTACAGGTTCTACCAACACATTCTGCGCTCAAGGGTTTGGATGTGTTTTTGGATCAGGATTTATTGAGAGTAGGAGGTAGACTACAGTTTTCTGGGCTTCCAGAGGAGAAAAGACATCCAATTTTGCTACCTTCTGGTGGGCACTTTCTGGGCCTTTTGATCCTGGATACTCATCATAAGCTGTTACATGCGGGAGTGAGAGAAGTGATAATAGAGATTAGACAACAATTTTGGATTCCCAAAATTAGACAAGTAGTAAAAAAGGTCTTGCATAAATGTGTGGTTTGCAAGCGTTGGAGTGCAAAGCCTTATTATGAAAAGGTGGCTCCACTTCCAAGAGAACGGTGTGTCTATACTGCCCCATTTGATGTAGTGGGAGTAGACTTTGCAGGGCCAGTCTATGTGTATGAGCGAGGGGAGTCTAACAAAGGTTATATATGTCTTTTCACCTGTGCTACCACCAGAGCAATCCATTTGGAGTTGGTAAGCAACTTAAGTAGTGATGTATTTCTTTTGCCTTTAAAAGGTTTGTGAACAGAAGGGGTTTCCCAAATAAAATCATATCGGATAATGCAAAAACCTTCAAAAAGGCTGCAAAGGAACTCCAAGAAATTTGGTCCTTGCTAAAAGAGGAAGGATTCCAATCCTACTTTTCACACCAAGGGGTACAGTGGGAGTTTATTGTTGAGAGAGCACCATGGTGGGGAGGATTTTGGGAAAGGCTAGTGAGAAGTGTAAAGTGTCCATTTAAGAAACTTTTAGCTAATGCTCATTTGAGCAAAGAAGAATTCTGCACTGTTTTATGTGAAGTAGAAGCAATGGTGAACAGTAGGCCTATCACTTTTGTTTACAACAGTATGCAGGATGCAGAGCCATTGACACCAAATCATTTTCTTTGTGGTAAACGATTAACATCAAGCTCCAGTGTGCCAGAAGACTTGCAGCCTATCCAGAGCACTCACGGAGAGTTAACCAGACGGTTCAGGTACCTTGAAGAGCTACAAGATCAGTTATGGAAGAGGTGGCAGATGGAATACTTGCCAGAACTCAATTATTACCCATCAGACAAGGTAAAGGGCTCCAATGCAAATTGTATCAAGGTGGGAGACGTGATAATGATTGGGGATGAAAGACCAAGGCAATGCTGGAAGCTTGGCATCATTGAAGAGTTGTTTGTTGGCAAAGACAATTTAGTTAGGTCTGCACTGGTAAAGACTTCAGGAGGAAAGTTAAAGAGACCTATACAAAAACTCTATGCTTTAGAAATCAGCAAAAACACAGATAGTCAAGATGAAACATTTGAGTTACAGCCTCATGGAGAAGGCTTGGCTAACCTTGCGGAAGGTAACGACAACAATGCCTCTTCGGTGGGGAGTGTTAGAAAATCTAGAAGAGGAAGAACCATTGTTGTCCCAAGGCGATATGATGACTAAGCTGATTGATGCAGCATTGCTTGTATATATATTAAGTTAAGGTGTATATATATCCATCTCATAATTGTAAGGTTAGTGAAAAATTCACTTAATAAGAGCTAGCATTTTTGGGCTCTTGTGGCATCAGTGTTTGGGACGCTGGTGGCATCATTTTGGGGCGCTGCGCGTCTTTTCTACTCGTTTGTGGGATGTCGTACGTACAGGGTGTGGTCTTCTAGAGAGCTCTCTTGCAATTCAGTTTGGTTGTTTAGATACAAGATTGTTGCACCGTGCAATAGTCCAGGTTGCGTTGTTGTTGCAAGGTTGAGAAAGAAGACCATAAATAGTACCCTTTTTGTTTACATTAAAATTCATGTAACAAAGGTCTAAATTTAGGCCCGCATCGAGTCAGCAACCCTGAGGTTACCCTGAGGTAGGACCTAATAGGATCTCAAATCGTAAGTTTTAATTTAGCTTAACTTGGGCTTCAGGTAGAACTGGCCCTTTAGAATTTGGCCGTTCACGGCTCAGCTGGGATTTTGAACCCGACAAATAAATAAAATAACAGACGGCGCCATGGTGGCGGGCCCGCGGAACACGTTCAGAAACGTTTTCAAACGTTATATTGCATCATGGTTAGCGTCAGTTACGTTATTAATTATTATTCTATGAATATTTACGGGAAAATATCGCATAAATAATTCATTTAAACATTGTATCACTTAATTATGCAATATTTTTCCTGTAATCCAAATACGAATTCAAAGAAAGATTTTACTTACATAAGGTCCAAAATCGAAAGAAAATTAAGTCGGAGATCAGTTATTTTGAACTCTATGTCCTAATGCATAAGGTTTAATATTAAATTCAGGTGAAAATAGAATGTTTTCTACATTATATAGTGGTCTATTATTCATAATTTCGGGGTTTTGCATTGTCGCTTCAAAAATTACACATTAAGAAAGAAAGGGTTCATCGTATAACAAATATTTGTACACTTACATAAAATTTCTGAAAATAGCCCAATGTCGCGAAGTTGTGGGGGGAAGTAGCACAAAATTCGCAAAATCGCAAAATCATAAATGTTGATAGCACAGGTCCTCAGAAGTAGCCCCATTTGCGAAAAGTCGCCCAATCTGACAACCCTGGGAACTAGAAGAATTTTTTTATGAAAAAACTAGCCCACTTGATTCAGCAGTCAAAATTTTTCCATGTCTAACGAAGAGCTCCATTTTGCTTTCTCTCAGAAATTTTTTCTTTCTTCTTTTTGTTAATTAGGGAAACCCAACTTCACTAGTTCGTTAGGAACGAGGGTTATTTTTATTCTATATTTATTTTGTGGTAAATATTTATTTTGTTTATATTGTATTTGGAAATATATGTGGTTATTTCTACCCAACTTTTTTTTTTTTAACAGGGGGGTATATTATCACCCTATTTTTTCTGTATATACATGGATGAGTTGGATAACCTTACCAATGAACTAAAAACCGCACGTAGTGGCTGTGTCGTTGGAAAGGAAAAAATTAATCATTTAATGTATGCTGATGACCTTGTTCTTCCGTCACCCTCTCCCCATGGGCTGAGAGTACTATTAGAGATATGTGAACAATATGGCATAAAAAATGACATTATGAAAAAACTATATAGGGCTATGGGTTGATTGCCTGTGCCCTCATCCGTTGGAAATTTCCAGCAGACTTCAGTGGAGGGTTACCGACAAAAGCCCTATGCTTTTTCGTTAGAGAGTTATGAATATGTAGGTCGTTAGAAGGACCTCTTTATATTTATATGATTACGGTAATTTTTAGCGTCGGGATTTTAGACGCCTACATTAGAATGAAAATGAAATTGCCTCACCTTATTTTTTTGCTGGGTCTTAGTTTGTTTCGATGTAGGGCGTTACGATCATTTTCGGTGTAGGGCCGCCACGATGGAGTTACTCAATGAGTTAACTTCTTGTAATAAATATAGGCAGTCACAATATAAACACTTTAGGGGATAGGCCTATCCTTATTTTATGTATTAAGTTTATTATAAGGAATTCACTCAGAACTTTAGGGAAGACTAAAGCACATCCTCCCTGTTTAAAGCGTTCGCTGTAACATAAACAGCCCTGAGAGCCGTTCCTTGGTTCGCTTGTATTTTCATTATTATTTGCCGATCTAGCAAAATTTTGTTTGGTCTACTTCTCTGTGGTATACTAAACAATAAATTGAGTTTCTTGTTGCTATGTGAGGCTGATTCATACATACAGATTCTTTGTACGTATGGCAATTATTTCATTCCCAATAGGCTATGTCGCCAATCCCGAGGCAATTTTGTATAGATATTTAATTCAATTAATTAATAATTTATATTTAATTATGAAATAAATGTACCACATATGATACCATGTTGTGAGCGCGTATAGTTTTTCCATATACTGCGGGGGGCCGGAGAAAAATTTGTGTTATAGATCAAATTTTTTGATAAACTGTGTTTTAAACCATGTGAAATTGATTGAAAAGAATGAAATAGGAATTTAGGAAGAGAGAGTTTACTCAAGACCTATTTAAATATAAAAGTTCAAGAGGCCAACTTCTCAAGTTTAGTTAAAGTTATGACAATCAGTTTGACTCCCTTTAGGTATAGGAAATTTATGGAATTAAAGTAAAGTTATTAAGCATTTTAACTTTGCTCATTATCTGTGTAAATTTTTTAAATGCTGGTTTACTGACGTGGTTTTGGAGTTTTGTCATGTTTTGTTTTGTTAACAATTTATGTTTTAAAGTGACTTCTACTTGGTGAGTTAATTGAAATGTACTGTACTTTCATGTTGTGTTGTTTGGTTTAAAGAGTTTGTACTGTATTCAAACCTCCTACCACTTCAGACTAGTCAATACCCGTAGTTTTAGTGGAGTAAATGTTACTCCTCCACAGGTAGATCTGGAGGGCTTGGGGCTTTGAATCCTGTACTGTTTTTGTGTTGCTTGGTCTCTGGCCATGGGAGGCCATAAAACCCTTGTAATAGTTTGGGCTGTGGCCAAGGGGAGGCCACAAAACCCTCGTAATAGTTTGGGTTGTGGCCAAGGTAGGCCACAAGACCCTTGTAATAGTTTGGGCTGTGGCCAAGGGGAGGCCACAAAACCCTTGTAATAGTTTGGTCTGTGACCAAGGGAGGCCACAAGACCCTTGTAATAGTTTGGTCTGTGGCCAAGGGAGGCCACAAGACCCTTGTAATAGTTTGGGTTTGGCCAAGGGAGGCCACAAACCCCTTCATGAATAGGTTGGGCTATGGCCGAGGTAGGCAATCAGCCTTTTGATGAATTTGTTGGGCTATGGCCAAGGGTAGGCCATCAGCCGTTTGATGAATTGTTGGGCTATGGCCAAGGGTAGGCCATCAGCCCTTTGATGATTTGTTGGGCTATGGCCAAGGTAGGCCAAGGTAGGCCAAGGCCCTTTGAAATAGTAGTTTGGGCTATGGCCAAAGTAGCCATAAAACCCTTTAGAGTAGAGTAGTTTGTTTGTACGTGTCACTGTCTAACCATATAAATTTTGGCACAAAATTATGTGCACAGAATCAGAGCGCATCAATAAAGGCTTTTACTCTCGATCCTTGGTTATGTTTAGACAGGTTGTTGTGTTTGAGACACATGGAAAGAGTAGTGTGTGTGTGTGTGTGGTATTTTGTTATAGGGTTTTATTTTGGGTTTTGTGTTAGGTTAACCAATTTGGCTGAGTAAAGATCCTCAAACTTTGCATTTGAGACCCTTATATCAAGCCTTGTCTGTATTATGCCTATAAGTCAAATAGGACTTGGAATTTGTTGGGCCTATATGTCAAATAGGACTTGGTATGCCTATATGTCAAATAGGACTTGGTATGCTTATATGTCAAATAGGACTTGGTATGCTTATATGTCAAATAGGATTTGGAATGGGTATATGTCAAATAGGATTTGGAATAGGTTGGGCCTATATGTCAAATAGGACTTGGTATGCCTATATGTCAAATAGGATTTGGAATAGGTTGGGCCTATATGTCAAATAGGACTTGGTATGCCTATATGTCAAATAGGACTTGGTATGCCTATATGTCAAATAGGACTTGGAATAGGTTGGGCGCCGCCTATATGTCAAATAGGATTTGGAATAGGTTGGGCCTATATGTCAAATAGGACTTGGTATGCCTATATGTCAAATAGGACTTCGGAATAGGTTAGGCCTATATGTCAAATAGGACTTGGTATGCCTATATGTCAAATAGGATTTGAAATAGGTTGGGCCTATATGTCAAATAGGACTTGGTATGTCTATATGTCAAATAGGATTTGGAATAGGTTGGGCCTATATGTCAAATAGGACTTGGTATGCCTATATGTCAAATAAGACTTGGAATAGGTTGGGCCTATATGTCAAATAGGACTTGGTATGCCTATATGTCAAATAGGATTTGAAATAGGTTGGGCCTATGTCAAATAGGATTTGAAATAGGTTGGGCCTATATGTCAAATAGGACTTGGTATGCCTATATGTCAAATAGGATTTGGAATAGGTTGGGCCTATATGTCAAATAGGACTTGGAATAGGTTGGGCCTATATGTCAAATAAGACTTGGTATGCCTATATGTCAAATAGGTTCGGCCTATATGTCAAATAGGACTTGGTATGCCTATAAGTCAAATAGGATTTGGAATAGATTGGGCCAAATGTCAAATAGGACTTGGTATGCTTATATGTCAAATAGGCATAGGAGTTATGACAAAAGTCGAAAATATGGAAGACATCATGATTTGTGTAAGGGGTGCCTCGAGTTTGCGGATGATATAGTGAGACATTGTAAAGAATGTCACATGGTATGTGAGCAGTGTAAAAGCACCAAATGTGAAAGCCGTGTAGTTGAAGCTGAGAAGAGAGACTGTGATGTGTGTAGACGCACATTTTTCAATAATAGCTGTTTGATTTCCATAAATCAATTGGTACGTGCAGGAAAATGAGAATCTGTGAATGTGGTATGTTTCACACAATGGATAATTGGGGGAAATTTAAGCACAAGTGTGACGTAATTCACTGTCCTACATGCCAGGAGGAATATAAGGCGGATGGAGTAAAGCATTGTGTTATATGAAAGATGCTAAGCCTAAAAATAACCCTTGTATAACTGTATACTACGATATAGAAACATATACGAACGCTGAAACCAAAGAGGTAATTCCACATTTACTTGTGAGCCAGACCATCTGTGATGAGTGTATGGGTATCAAATGTGACGAGGGCCCCAAATGCGGTAAACGGACAAACGTTTTTAAAACGAATGTCCGCGATAGTCCTGTGAAACTATTTGTGTCCTATATTGTCAAGTTAGCCGACAAGTTCAAAAAAATGACTGTGTATATTCTCGCCCATAACGGGGCAAAGTTTGACACGCAGTTCCTTTATAAGGAGTTGCTTGAACACGAATCCTCTGAGATATTTACAGGTGATCCATTGAAAAGAGGCAACAAATTAATACAGATGCAGATAAGAGGCAATGTACAATTTAAAGATACTCTAGTGCCTTGCACCACAAGATTATTCTTTATTAGTGAAAACTGCCACAAATTGGCACGAGTGAAATATTTAAATCTAAATAAATAAATAAATAAATACAAGTTAAACATGTCCAGTGATCAAATTTAATTCTTAAGCATTCAGTGTGGTGTGACTAGACATGAATGGGCTTTTAAGGATTATTTTGGCTTGTTGGTAAAATTGTGGAGTAAACACAAACTTATGTGAAACGACAACACAAAGGACGCCGTTCACACATCGTATTATTTGAAAGCACGGCACCAGCAAGCAAAGTTCCTTTTTGGTATGTTTCTTATTTATAATGTTTATATTCTTTACTATTGCATATCTGTATTCAATACCGCATACTGCAGATATTAACAAACCTTATATTGTTTGTGATTAGTACTAAGATTTATACTACAAATAGTAATGTAAGATTCATACAATAAATTACCTTAGGCTAAGTTAGGTCTAGGCAAAAGCCAAATTGTAACTCTAGCCTAGCTGAGGCCTACCATAGCCTGTGTTTTAGATTAACCTCAGCTCGATATATTGAAGAGGCATAGGCCTGCCTATTAATTTTCTTAGTATATTTTACTTTATAATATAAGCCTATTATGTCATGTATTTTCTTAGCAGATGGCCTACTAGTCATTTGTGGCCTACATACTTCCTTAGTTCTCCCATTCAACTTAACACAATCCCATAATGAGAATTAACTGTAATTTATCATCCACAGGTTACTGGGCCTATATAGCATATGTATTTTAATTATTAATTATTGCCATTTTTATTATTATTTTTCTCTGAAATATCACTTACAGTATTCTTGTCTGTCTCTTTGCAGACAAGGTTGTCATTGTGGCTATTATTAGTATTATTATATTATTATTATTAGAGTTATATTATTAGTGTTACATTATTATTTGTATTATTACATTATTATTATTATCAGTATTATTTGCAGACTGTTATATATTAGCTAAACGGGCCATTATTTAATCTCGCATTTATATGTCCATCAAAGTTGTTACGGGTAAAAATCCCCTTTGCATTTACAAATAATTGTTGCATATAGTTATTAATTGTGTCAATAAAATACAAAATTCATATTGATTTTATAATCAGTCCTTCCCTTCTTTATTAAAATTAATGTTGCGCCGCAGTGCTGGATGCCAATCTAGTATTTGGGCGCTGGTGACCCTGGCATTTAGTAATTATCTACGTAAACTTGTAAAGGTCCATAATAATAAACCGGACTCTTACAATTGGTGACCCCGGAGTCACCAATTGTAAGCGCCTGGCATTTAGTTAATTAATTATCTACATAAACTTGTAAAGGTCAATAATAAATAAACCAGACGCTTACAATACTTTATTATTCACACCTTGTAAATTAGCAAAGCTACCCAAGGTGATGGGAGTAGCAGCTGAAGTTTCCAAAGGATACTTCCCTTACACTTTCCTCACCAGCGAGACTTTAAACTACGTAGGCCCACCACCCCCCAAACATTATTTTGACTGT
The DNA here is from genome assembly GCA_023014485.1 of Bathynomus jamesi. Classification (NCBI taxonomy): domain Eukaryota; kingdom Metazoa; phylum Arthropoda; class Malacostraca; order Isopoda; family Cirolanidae; genus Bathynomus; species Bathynomus jamesi. The sequence goes on from JAJOZX010010819.1 coordinate 113,093, forward strand.
ATGGATGAACGTGAAGACTTTGATCGATACTACGACAGTTTAATGAAAGTAACCTTATAATATAGCTGATGAATGTGAGCGTTATTGCGTGAATGATGTGCGCGTGCTTAGAGTATGTTTCCAGGCCTTTAGAAGGATGTACATAGCCCGTTTCAAATGCGATCCACTGCAAGTCGCAACCACCATCGCATCATTATGTTTTACGGTGTTCAAGAATAACTTCATGCCTAAAGACACCTTAGCCATTATTCATCGAAACAATCCCCGCAGTTACGGGCACAAGGCTATTTACTGGCTCATACACTACAGCAACAGACAGGTGTATACATAAAGCACGCCCGCAACACGGGTGAAGTACCCATTAAGATTAATGGACGTGTTTTTTGGGTTGATGGGTTAAGTGAAAACCGTGTCACTGGTGTGAAGACTGTGTACTCCTTTAACGGTTGCTGGTGGCATGGATGCCCCCGTCCTGAGTGCGGAATCACCGGAGATATCCACGGTAGGTCTCCTGCCGACTGTCTTGCATCGACCCGCACCCGCAATCAACTTATAGGATCACAGTTCACTCACAAAGTCTTGTGGGAGCATGAATATGATGCACGGATGGAGACAGACGAGGTGTACCCTGAGGAAATAAACACGATCAAGCGTTCAATGGTGCTGGATCTTCTCAAATGTGGTGATAGCTTGTTTGGAGGACGTACAAATCCTTTCAGACTATACTTTCCACCTACGGAGGGCGTGAAGCTCCATTACTACGATTTCTGTTATTTATACCCATACGTGATGAAGAGCAATCGGTACCCCGTGGGCGCTCCTGAGAAACTGGTGGGACCTAGCCTACCCACCATCAATGAATTTTCAAAAAATTTGAATGATCGTTACTTTGGGCTCTCTTTCGTAGACGTACTCCCCCCACGCAATTTATGGATGCCGATCTTACCTGTCGTTATCGACGACAAGCTCATGTTTCCCCTGTGCGTGAAGTGCGCGGAAGAGGATAACGGCGAATGTAACCATATACCCGACCAGCGTAAGATCAGAGGTGTATATACAAGTCCTGAGCTGGCCCTAGCCGTACGCCATGGTTATAGAATACTGAAGATACATGAGGTGTGGAGGTTTCAGAAGCTACCCAACCTTTTCACACCATATATAAACGCCTTTTTGAAGGATAAGGTTGAGGCATCAGGGTATCCGCGAGGAGTTGATACCGAAGATGAAAAGTCTGCCTATATTCAACGTTACCGCGACCGCGAAGGTATACAACTTGATCGTGTCCAAATTGTAAAGAATCCTGGCAAGCGCTTTAGTGCAAAGTTGTGTCTAAACAGTCTATAGGGAAAATTTGCGCAGAATACCGGCAGAGGGAGCATTCATTTGGCACAAAGTTATAGCGATGTCTGGGATTATGCCAATGCCCCCGATAAAGAGGTCATGGAGATCGTAAATGTAGGTAATACTTACGTAATAAAGTACAACAACACTGAATTTGCCACAGATACCTCAAGGGTTACAAACATACCTGTGGCCAGCTTCACAACAGCCTACGCCCGTATAAAACTTTGGGGTCTATTGCATTCTCTTGGGCGGAGAGTATTGTATGCCGATACAGATAGCGTGATATTCACAGAGAGGGAGGGTGAATACATGCCCGCTATTGGGGAGTTCCTCGGCGAGCTCACTGATGAGATCAAGGACGAGTATGGGGACAACGCTTACGCCGACTCTTTTGTCTCAACAGGACCTAAGACTTATGGGGTACGGGTCAGGGTGGGGGAGGAAATGAAATATATCGTGAAGGCAAAGGGTATTACGCTCAACCATGCGAATCGGCGGGTTGTTAACTTTGAATCGTTGAAGGATCTAGTATGTTTGGACGATGATGAGGGCGAACAACCTTCCCAACTAATTGTAGGCACCCACAATTTTAGGGCGCAGAAGCTGGGGGGCGTGAAGGAACTTAGGGGTACGAAGGTGTGCCGTAACACCTATAGGAAACGTTACCAGTTACCTGGTACCTATGATACCGTACCCTTTGGATACCATAACGTATGATGCTTCTATTGTTAACTCACACATATTTGTCTTGTACAGTATATAATCGTATCTATTGATTTATTACACGTATTGTAAATATATATATAACTTTAATATCTCGTTTATTAAATCGTATTTGTAAAGTATCTATTGATTTATTACACGTATTTGTAAATATATATATAACTTGAATATCTCGTTTATTAAATCGTATTTGTAAATATATATAACTTGAATATCTCGTTTATTAAATAAATCATGTTTCAATTAGCGTTTCACTTTCTCCTTTGTGTGTGTGTGTGTGTGTGTGCGCGCAGGTGAAAGTTCTAAGCTCCGCCCACTGTAAGACCGTGAGTCATGCTACTATCTGGGAGTCCCTGCGTGGTCAGTCGACTGCAGTAAGCCCGAGAGATCAGACGTGTATTCAGATCAGACGTGTATTCAGATCAGACGTGTATTCAAATGGCTACCTTTAATATTGCTTGTACAACGTTTATGAAATGGTATTCAGTAAAGTGTCAGGATGTGGTGGATACCGAAAAACTTCCTATTCCTCCCTCCTATACCTCTTTTAAAAACACACTGGATTGTGCGAAGTTCCAAGATGTACAAATACTCTACGGATGTTCTGGTGAGATCGTTGAAGGCTTTCGTTGCACAGACGATGTGCTGAAGTATACTGCAGAGCTAAACTTTATAAAGTCTCACATACACCGTGAAGTAAAAGAAACAACGCGTGCAGAAGAGAAGCAGCAGGTATGGATAATGAACCTTGCGGATGGGTGGTGTGACAAGCGTTATTACGTCATGCTACACCATGTCGATTACTCATACCCTACAACTGAAAATGTGAATCTTGTGATCATGGACAATCTTAAGTATTTTTATCACTATATTAACGTATATCATGATGAGGTTCGTAGTGAGGTTGTGGCTAGTGCCCTGCGTGAGTTTTTAACAGACTTTAGAGACGAGTATCGTTTGATGGGCAGAAAGGAAAAATATGAGCATATGTTCCTCTCAAATAGTGCGCCGGAGTGTGAAGATGTTTAGTAAAACATAAAATGTTCCTAGTTCTTATCCTGAGGTAAAATGTCTGGTGCGTAGGCTGGTAGTGATGAAATTAATTCTTGTACCGGAAAAACAAATATGTACAACAATTCGGTACGACTCGCGGATCATACGAACAAGCCCATTCACGTATCATCGAGTCAGCCGCCCGTCGAACCGTTCCTGCCTACCTGCGTGCCTCACACGGCTCATAGTTATCTCAGAGCTTGAACCGAGTGGACGTGCGCTCCTCCAATACGATGGAACTTCCTTTGAGCAGCATTCTCAACGCCTCGTACGATGTGTCCGTGACGAAATCGTTGCGCGTGTTCAGGCGTAATTCCGGTACCATTAGCTATGTACTGGAAACGGAATGTAGACAAACAAACAAACGGGTTTATTTAAGTGTCGATGAGATGAATAGAATCTTCGTGATAGTTGAGAAGTGGAGTGAAGATCGTTATAAAATACCTGCTAACGTAGGTACAAGAAGAGAGCAGATTAGTGACGCACCCTCATACGCCGTTGTATGTACGTTGTGTATAAATAACGATCGGCCGTGCATTGATATACGGCTGATGTGGAAGAATGCTTCTGATAATAACGCTCTTGTTCCTACGCGAAACCGTTTCATCCTCGACAGAATGTTTGAAATCGTCGGATTCCGCAAGCTGAAACCTATATTAGACGCGCGTGTTACGGACATGCTTTATTTTGATACAGTACTTGAATACGCCTACACCGCTCTGCTTGATGGGTTTACCGAGTGTAGGGCTGGTGAGAATGGTCTAGTGCTGGATGTTTATTTAAAAAGTTTAGACTCTTTGAAATACCATGAACTTTGGTACAAAGCAATTGATCGGTACAAGGCTGAGCTCACTACACCGTTCACCCTGAAGAACTATTTCTTTATATAACGCGCAGTTGTCGTAACGATTTAGAAGATTATTTCAATTGCCGCTATGTTGAGTGAGTTCACGATTGAAAAGCTCGAGTCGGTAGAAATAAACCCTCGATTGGAAAAGCGTGCTTATAAACTTGTGTTTAATAATGTAGCTAACGATGCACTCTTTGTGCGTGCTTTTGATTGTATTCTAGACGTATTTAAAGATGACTTACCAACCGTTTGTAAAGTGGGAACAAAAATAGTACTGAACGATATGAAAGCCCTTCATATCGAATACAGGTTTCCCTATACTTTAAGCGGTGAAATATTATTAAGCCGCATATACTGCGTAATGCAGAGCAATAATGATGTAATTGTAAACTCGATTAAGACCGAGTTTAGTATTTTGAAAAAAAAGTGAAATGTATTTATATATTTTGCTTGATATTTCTCCTGTACTGTTATGATTATATGCATATTTCTCTTATTATTGAATTGTATTTATATATTTTGCGTGATATTTCCCCTGTACTGTTATGATTATATGCATATTTTCTATTATTATTGAAATGTATATTTATTTTGCGTGATATTTCCCCTGTACTGTTATGATTATATGCATATTTCTATTATTATTGAAATGTATATTTATTTCTATTTGAAATGTATATTTATTTTATATATATCCATAATTGTGTGTATATATTTCCTGTACTGTTATGATTATATGCATATTCCTCAATTATTATTGAAATGTATATTTATTTTCTATATATTTATAATAAACAGAATGATGCAATGTTGTTTTACTTAATTATATCATGTTACGCCTTCTAAACCTACTACCGGTATTCTAAACCAACTTTTAAGAAATATAATAATGTATACAATGGTATCGCTAAAAGGTGGTATCTGGCAACTCAGTCTTCGATTAGAATTAAATGAATACATGGCGCTATCTGGCAACTCAAGCCATTTACGCCTTCTAAGCCAACTGGCTGATTAGGAGTCTATAATAGTGTATACAATGGTATCGCTAAAAAGTGGTATCTGGCAACTCAGTCTTCGATTAGAATTAAATGAATACATGGCGCTATCTGGCAACTCAAGCCATTTACGCCTTCTAAGCCAACTGGCTGATTAGGAGTCTATAATAATGTATACAATGGTATCGCTAAAAAGTGGTATCTGGCAACTCAGTCTTCGATTAGAATTAAATGAATACATGGCGCTATCTGGCAACTGAAGCCATTTACGCCTTCTAAGCCAGCTGGCTGATTAGGAGCCTACTCGGCTACTCGGCTGAAGTCTTAATATGCACTTGGCTCCTGCCAAGTGAACACCTCTCATCCTTTCTCTCCTCCTTTCTCTCCTTTCTGGCCCTTTGGGGGGAATAGCTTGGGGGAGAACTCCGCCTCCAAGTTGCATGCCCCTTACAACCCCGGTTGGCAACAAAGGCCAGTACTCTTTTTTTCTTCCTTTTTTTCTTATTTTTTGCAACACCCCCACCCCCTTTGCAACAGCCCCACCCCCTTTGCAACATTACGTAATCACTTGCAACATTCTTGCACTCCCCTTTTTCGGCTATACTACTGGTGGCATATATTCTAGAGGTGAGTGATCATTATTTATTAATTGTGAGCGAAGCTTATCCGCTATTGAAGTAAAATGTGCATTTAAAGAGTTTGCAATAGCAGTATCATCAGTAATTTCTTTATTTTCAACATTTAATTTCTTTATTGAATTTTTCTTAATTTGTTTTCCGAGAAGATTGTTTATGGTTGTCCAAGTGTTTTCATGTCTCCTTTATGTTTGGAAAATTGATTGTTATAATATGATAATAAAAACCCACTCTAATAGACAGTGTCGGGAGAACGGGATCTAACCTAGGTGCGAATTTCTTAATGGTCAATGGACTGTTTTGTCTCTTGTTTTTGGTTCATTCGTTTTTCTGTATCCACCCGAAGAGGATGGCAGTGGGCATCGAAACTGTTGTGGAAATAAACTCTGTCTATTAGAGTGGGTTTTTATTATATTTTGACCTTCACGTAGAAAAAAGTGAAGTTTTTTGCATTGATTGTTATAATAGTTATATTTTGCAATTTTTATTATTTTAGTTAATTTGTTTATGTATTGAGTATATTGTATTTTAGGAATTTTGTTCTGTAATTGCAATTTGAATAATTTATCTCTGTTCTTTATTGAAATGATAATTCCTGGAGTGATCCATGGATTTGCGACACTTTTGGGCGAAACTGTTTTTCTCCTTAAAGGAAAGCAAATATTAAAAATATGGAATAAAGTGTCACAGAAGAACTGAAACATATGATCCGGATCATTTAAAGGTTCGTCACAGTCAAGTCGAGTATTTTCTACAGCCCCAATAAATTTTCTTTTGTTAACCTCTGAGAATATTTTGTAATAAATAGTTGTTTTGTCCGCAACCTGAACAATGTTATTGAATATAGCGTAAGTAGGAAAATGATCACTGATATTTGTGGTTATAATTCCAGAATTTACGAGGGCATTGCTATTTACAAATATATTATCAATCGTAGATTCTGTTATTCGGTTGCCATAGCTGCAGACTCGAGTGGGTTTGGTAATAAAATGACTAAGATAGAAAGAATTCATTAAGTTTAAAAATTTATGAGAGATTGCTTCAGATTGCAAATTGATGATGAAGTCACCCGCAACTTTGGCATTCGATTTATGAAAGTTGCATAACATGTCATCTAAGTGAATAAAAAAGCTATTGATATTAGTATTAGGTGGTCTATATATTGCATGGACAGAATATACATTACTTTTGTCTTTTATATTCACAATCATTTCCACAAATCTCCTTAAAGCATAAGTCTGCTTGCGTGTGTATATATATATATATATATATATATATATATAATATATATATATATATATATATATATACCACCAGAGGAGGAGGATGCCTCACGAGTGGGCTGCTCGTATGTCGTTAAATAGTAAAGGTTTTTGACTGTTTCCGCGGAAAATTTATAGGGTGTCCATAAATTATTCATCCCATTATAAGCCTTAATAAATTCGTTATTATAGGAGCTATCTTAAAACGGTTTGCGGCAATTAATAACACAACCCAAGAAATGTTTTTCTTTATTTCGCAGAACATCCACTAGGGGCACAATGGCGACAGTAAAGGAGAAAGCAATGTGTGTGTGCTGTGGATGTGGGAAACCAAATCTCCATTTTTTGAACAATGTCGTTTTCAGTGATGAAGCGACATTCCATCTGTCTGGTAAAGTCAACAGACACAATTGCCGTATATGGGGATCAGAAAATCCGCATGAATTTATTGAACACGAACGCAACAGTCCCAAGATAAACGTTTGGTGTGCTCTCTCCCATAACCGTGTGATTGGACCATTTTTCTTCCATGAGAACACTGTGAAGGCTACAAATTACCTAGATATGCTTGAATGGTATACTCCACCTCAGCTTGAGGATATGCAGCCCCGTGTGTTCTTTCAGCAAGATGGGGCACCGCCACACTGGGGATTAGAAGTGCGGAGGTTCCTCAATGAAAAGTTCCCTTCTCGTTGGATCGGGCGAGATGGTCCTATTCCATGGCCTCCTCGTTCTCGTTCCCCGGATATCACGCCTCTGGATTTCTTTTTATGGGGCTACACAAAGGACAGAGTGTATGCAAAGAAGGTTAATAACATTACAGAATTAAGACACCGGATTCAAGAGACATTAGCTTCCATCACGCAAGACATGCTTCTTAATGTTTGGAACGAAATCATCTATCGCCTTGATGTTCTGCGTGCTGCCAATGGAGCTCACGTGGAGGTTTACTGAATTAAAACAAAAATTTCTTGAGTTGTGTTATTAATTGCCGCAAACCGTTTTAAGATAGCTCCTATAATAACGAATTTATTAAGGCTTATAATGGGGTGAATAATTTATGGACACCCTGTAGATATCATTATGTTCATGAACTCTCAGTGATCCCGCGTATATACTTAGCATGTTATAGTGGGTAATAGTGTCGTGATAATTAATGTGAAAGGATGGTTGTACATGGAGCTGGTGGTATCTGGATCGTAATTTAAAGGAACAAAAAGTGGGCACTCCTACTAGCATCCCCTTCCTCTCTTCCCGCCCCACCCCTACCATATACACTGCGAATCTTCTGTTTAATAGTAAAAGTTTTTGACGGTGAACGCGGGAAATGTTTGTTTCATTACGTTATAATCGTACAGTGACTCCGCGTATATACTTTTGTGTCATAGTTAATACTAGTTACATAATTAATGTGAAAAGATGCCTGAGCATCGAACCGGTGGTATCTGGAGCATTATTTAAAGGGACGAGAAGTGGGACCCCTATCGGCGTTCTCCCTCCCCATCTCCACCCCAACCACCCCCATCATCTACGCGCCCCAGCAAGCCTGCAACCACATCGTTACAGATACAATGGGATCGTCTGTTGAAAATCGTGTTCTTGTAGAAAATCCTTTGTTTTATATTTGACAAAGTAGATCATATTAGGTCAGACCTTCTCGTATCTGTAGAGGTAATTCTAGAAACGAGAATACCCTAAAAGACTATAAATAAAGTGTTGACCCCCCGGGATAATGAGAACAATATTACCTTCTGCGTCACTAATTTCCATAGAATACCAATAATCTCTATGGGTGATGTAGATGTCTCGGTGCTCCTCAAACGGTACAATGATGTACAAAAGTCGATAGTTGAACTGAAACACCAACACGTGGTGTCAAATCAGAAAAATGCCATTTCGCTAGAACAATTCCGGTCAAAGTTAGATGCGTTGAAAAAGACGCTCCTCCCAAAGCCCAGTTACTCGGAAGTTGTTTAGCAAGTCAGATCCTCAAGAAGCGCGTCGGGCAGCGAGGGCAACGAAATCCCCGCCCCCAACTCCCCCCCCCCCGAATGTAGGGTGGAAACGCAGCATGCAGGGGAAGCGATCAACCTCCCTCCTGTTCAGGAAAAGACCCCTGCTCCCGAATTCACAATGAGGAACAGGGACTGTCCGATGCCAAGAGAGACGAGGCATCACTGCCCTCTTCCTTACCTTCCACTGCAGGGGAGAGGCGTTCGATTACTCAAACGCCTCGCTCGGCGTGCACTTCCACCCCCTCCCACCGAAGAAGGAGATGCATGCGCTCCGTCAGGATATAAACACCGCTAACAGACCCTCACCAAGCAACAAAGTAGAGGAGGGGCCTCCTATCCCCCCACAGTCCTGCCACCCATCCCCCAGGCAGGCGAACCCTGCCTTAGGGAGATTGAGGGAAGAGGACGGGTGGGTCACAGTTAACAGGCGCTCTTCACGGAGGATTCCTCAACCTGTCTTCGCGGCTAGGCCACCGGTGAGGAATCTCACCCTCTTTGTGTCGCGAATTCAGCTCTCGAACGAGGCAAGCGATATTCGACACATGATGGAAGAAGTCAGTGGGGAACACAGTATATTGTTGGTTAATAAACTAAACACAAAATCTTCGTATTATAACTCATTTAAAGTAATATATAATTAAAGGTGTAAATTTGCATTTCAGCCTGGACAATATGAGTCAGTGGCCAGACGGTATTATTGTTAAGGAGTTTATTCACTTTTCCTGGATATTTGATAACAGGGAAAATAATAATAATAATAATAATAATAATAATAATAATAATAGGCGCCCTAACGGTAATGCCTGAAATTTGTACTGTTATAATAATAATCATATTAATAATAAAGTTTCTATCAGTCATGGCGGATAACTTGTTGAAAATAGTCTCATATAATGTAAGGTCAGTGCGGAATTCAACTGTAGATGTTTATAAAATCTGTGACAGTGCAGATTTGATACTCCTCCAAGAGCAGTGGCTACTTAAGTAAGAGCTAAAAGTCCTCTCTACCATCCATGATGACTTTATGTACCATGCGTCATCAGCAGTAGACTTGTCAGATGAATTGACGTACGGTAGGCCTTTTGGTGGTGTTGCTTTCTTAATAAGAAAAATTTTGTCAAAACATCAAATTTTTAACAAGCGATAACGTAAGTTTGTTAGGAACTGAATTATAAGTGAACAATGATTGCATATTAATTGTAAACTGCTATTTACCATACAACAACGGCAGTAATCTAGATGAATACATTGATTTTTTTATATAAAATTAAGTCATTATCAGATAACCCCAAATATTCTCACTGTATAATAATGGGGGACTTTAACGCGCATTTGAACTCGGAATTCTTTCGGCCAAATTAAATATAAGTGATGTAGATGTATTAGGGGTAACCAGTGGTAATTTTACATACGTTAGTGATATGAGTGGTACCACCAGGTGGATTGATCATTGTCTCACTAGTAATAATCTAAAGGATCGAATTGTTAGAGTTCATATTCTGTATGATTTCCTTCTTTCTGATCATAGACCATTAGAACTACTAATTAATTTTACCAATTTATGCGCAACATGGCATAACAAGAACTCAAGAGGTAAGAACAATCGCGTCGATTGATCTAATATTAATATGCAACAGAGAATAGAATACAAAGACAGAACAGGTCACTTCTTTAATAATTTAGAAATTTTGCATCTAGCCTGTAGTAATCCTTGCTCAAATGATTCTCACTGTAAACTCAGAGATAGGTATTATAGTAAGATAGTATCCCTGTTAAAAGAAGCAGGACGCCCGCTGATTAAATCTTACAACTATCATACTAAGATTATTCTTGGATGGAATGATTTTATTGCCCCCCTGAAGAGGGAATCGAAAGACGCCTACGATTTGTGGTGCTTTCATGGTAGACCCAGATTAGGACCAGTACGGTATACATAAATATGTGTAGAAGTAGGGGTCAGTATAAGGCGGCCATAAGGCGATGTAAACAGGAAGAAGTCTGTTCGAGCATCAAAAGCCTGTGAAGCTCGCATAAATAACGATAATAACAAATTTTGGACATTTGTTAAAAATCAAACGGGTGTCAAAAGTGTCCTTCCCCCGACAATCATGGGGTGTCGAGGGAGGATGAAATTGCAAAGCTGTGGAAAAACTACTACTCTAATATTCTTAGCAGTGTGAGTAGGGATAATCTTAAGATAGATTGCAACAAAACGACTGTGGGAGGGACAAGGGAAACCACTTTGGTAAATATGCAGCAAATAGCCCCACCTCGAGTTTTGGTACGAAAGTTAGTTATTAGGGTGTGTTCTCATGTGCTTTCCTCAGAAATGACACTCATTTGCCCCGCATTTAATTGAAAGTACGAAAAAAGTCGGGTTTTTTTCCGTTTTATTTTCAAGTAAACACGGGGCAAACGAGTAGCATTTCTGAATAAAGCACATGAAAACACACCCTAATAACTAAATTTCGCACCCGTAAAATGTATGTTATTGCTAACCTAACCTAACTTACTTAACCTAAGTGAAGAGATTACCATTATGGTACTTACATATTATCGGGACTACCAAACTGTTTATTATATATCTTTGCTCTCGTCATTTTCGTTTAAACTAACGAAAATATCACAACTTAACCTAACCAATCATCAAGGGCGTACAGTTGACCTAACCGGGTATTCAATTAACCTAACCGGACACTCAATTGACCTAACCGGGCATTCAGTTGACCTAACCGGGCATTCAGTTGACCTAACCGGGTATTAAGGTTAATTGAATGCCCGGTTAGGCAGGGGCCTTCCCAGAGATAGAGATAAATAATTTTTATGTACGTTCATGATGAGCTTATCGTTCAGTTAGAGATGATTAACTAGCTACTGCTAAGACACATTATGAATAAAAATATAAAAATTATGATAAAAATCGGATTAGTAACATAATATTCAATGCAAACCGCAATTAGGATGCTCAGATTTGTATTAACATAAGAATAAAAAAGTGCTAATTTCGAGATGAAGCATTTCCTTGGACTGTTACCTTTATAGAAGAAAATTATTCTCAGGGTCGGATTAAGAGTTTTCGGGTTCCTAGGCCATTTTAGATCTTTAGTAGTAGGGGAGGCAAGAGCTAGCGCCAAAGGCGCAGAAATTTTTTCACTTTCATTCTCATCCTGTTGTAACCTAGCAATTTTACTGGGAAAATAATAATTTATTAGTTCAAGGGGGGGACGATCGCCCCTGTCGCCCTCCCCTTCGGTACGCCTCTGCGGTTAGGTCAACTGTACGCCCTTGATGATTGGTTAGGTTAAGTTGTGATATTTTCGTTAGTTTAAACGAAAATGACGAGAGCAAAAATACATAATAAACAGTTTGGTAGTCCCGATAATATGTAAGTACCCGATTACCATTTATCCATTTGCAACACTTCAACGTAGCCTAGGTCACAACTTTCACAAATCTCACTGAACATGTTCACGCGTCAAAAATTAAAACAGAAAGAACGAACTCAGCCGTGTCAAAGGCCGAGGAGTTTCCGTGACGTCACGGTCGGGGAAAAAACTTGATTGGTTCTTTAAAATTCCTAATTAGCTGTCATTGGTTTGTAGTGCCTTGCACCACAAGATTATTCTTTATTAGTGAAAACTGCCACAAATTGGCATGAGTGAATTATTTAAATCTAAATAAATAAATACAAGTTAAATGTCTAGTGATCAAATTTAATTCTTAAGAATTCAGAGTGGTGTGACTAGACATGAATGGGCTTTTAATTCCTATTGTAATATTGCATATTCATTATTATAATCAGTATTATTTGCAGACTGTTATATATTAGCCAAACGGGCCATTATTTAATCTCACCATTATAAGTCCATCAAAGTTGTTACGGGTAAAAATCCCCTTTGCATATACTCATTAATTGTTGTCAATAAAATATAAAAATTCATATTGATTTAATAATCAGTCCTTCCTTTCTTTTATTAAAATTAACTTTGCGCCGCAGTGCCGGATGCCAATCTAGTACTTGGGCGCTGGTGACCCTGGCATATAGTTAATTATCTACGTAAACTTGTAAAGGTCTAAATAAAATAAAACAGGACTCTTACAATTGGTGACCCCGGAGTGACCAAGCTTTTGAGAGCCTCCTCAGCGAGTTAGTCAGGAGACTCGGCCAATCAGAAGAAGAGCGACTCAATGCTCTACTCAAGGACCAAGTTCTTGGGGATCAAACGCCAACAGCCTTCCTGAGACATCTGCAAGACCTGGCTGGACAGACCAATGAAGACGATAAAAACTCACCCTTAATGCGACGCCGCTTCCTCAATGGTCTCCCTACTGCCCTACGGCCAATGCTCCGTTGTATGCCAGATGATACAGACCTCCTCACAATGGCCAAAACAGCTGATAAGATGATGATTGAAATCCACCTTGGCCAAGTAGATAATCACACCCATCACCCCCAAATCTGTGCCACGCAGGACGACAATCTGAGTCCAGCTGCACAAGGTCTTAAAGTATCCAATGAAATTCTATGAACACTTAAAGAAGAATTTAAAGCTCTCCGAATAGAGCTAGCTAACAACAGGGAACGAGAGAGAAGTTCTTCAAGACAAGGACGACCCTCTGGTCCAATTAGAGCCTCCCAATATGAACCTGGACAACGCCTCGTTCTCCTACAACCACAGCCACCGCAAACAGGTCAGTTGGTTGCTCCTAATCCAAATCTATTAGCCTTACCTCATTCTCAATCCTCAATCCCCACTACTCAGCCCCATTCTCAACCTATTTCCTTACCACAGTCTACTGTTCATACCCCTCCTTGCTGGTATCATGAAAAGTTTAAAGATCGTGCAACGCGCTGTCTCACACCTTGCCCATGGACTCCTAACCCTCCTTTAAACTAACCAGGCTGGTGTCACAGGCGTCTGACGCTACAGCCTCTCAAGCCTCTCCTCCTATCCTTATTTCAACTAACCCTACAACTACCTCATTTAACACTGTCAAACCAACACCTACGTACGCAAGTAAAGTTAAAGAATCACAACCTACTTATTCAACCACAGCTAATTTAATACCCCCAACTAATTCTCCAAATACAACACAAACTCCTTCCCACAGCAATACTAACCTTCCTCCACAAAAATTTAATGATTCACAAACTACTGCACCACCTGGTCCAACATTCACCTTGCATGATCCACTTTCAGGCTATGCATTCCTTATTGACACTGGAGCTCAATACAGTGTTATTCCTGCAACAGCCGCAGACCGTGCAAACGGACCTTCTCCTTTCATTTTACGTGCAGCTAATTCTTCTATTCACACTTATGGACATCGTTCTATTTCAGTTTCTCTTGGACTTAGACGTGTTTTCCGCTGGATATTTCTTGTCGCGGATGTATATACTCCAATGTTAGGCTCTGATTTTCTTTCTGCTAATGATTTATTAGTTGATGTTCGTAGAGCACAATTAATTGATAATGTCACATATCTTTCAGTAATTGGTTCTCCTACCGTGCACCCCTCTTCATTATTGGCAAGTTCTCTGCCACAGTGCTCACCTGCTATAGAGCAGCTCCTAAATGAATTTTCTTCCCTTACTCAACCCTGTTCTAAGGATACCCCTATTAAACACTCTGTTGTCCACCGTATTGATACGGTAGGCTCACCTGTTTTCACCCGCCCACGTCGCTTAGCTCCAGATCGTCTTGCAATTGTGAGACGAGAGTTTGAACACATGCTTGAACTCGGTATTATACGGCCTTCAAGTAGCCCGTATGCCTCTGCTTTACACATGGTCCCAAAACCTACACCTGGAGACTGGCGTCCATGTGGAGATTATCGTGCTTTGAATGACAACACGATTCCAGATCGCTATCCCCTTCCTCACTTACACGATTTTACTTCTGCTCTCCATGGCACCACAGTATTTTCACGCCTTGACTTGGTGCGAGCCTTTCATCAAATTCCTGTACACCCTGATGACATACATAAAACTGCTATAACAACCCCTTTTGGGTTATTTGAAATGACAAAAATGCCATACGGACTGCGTAATGCGGCCCAAACTTTTCAACGCTTCATTGATGAAGTGTTGAGAGGTCTCTCCTTCACTTTCACATATGTCGATGACATTCTCATCGCAAGTTCTTCTCCCTCAGAACATATTCAACATTTACGCTTAGTTTTTTCTCGGTTGGCAGAATATGGTGTATTGCTAAACCCTGAAAAATGTGTCTTTGCTGTAGATGAACTCACCTTCTTAGGACACAAAGTTACTTCGAAGGGCATTTCTCCTCTCGAAAATAAAGTATCTGTCATAAGGTCTTTCCCACAACCGCAAACTCAAAAGCAACTTCGCCGCTTTTTAGGGATGGTAAACTTCTACCATCGCTTCATTCCTCAGTGTGCAAACATTCTTGCACCCATAACCTCTCTTCTTCGCCAATCAAAAGGGGCAGATCCACTGCAGTTCTGTGGAACCCCGAAGCTACCAACGCTTTTTCACAAGCAAAAGAGGCTATAGCACGAGCTACATGCCTTGTTCACCCTCAACCAGACGCTCCTCTGAACTTAGCCACTGATGCCTCTGACGTTGCCGTGTCAGGAGTGCTCCAGCAGCTTGTTTCAGGCGTTTGGGAACCTCTCGCATTCTTTTCACGCAAGCTCTCACCTTCACAAATGAGGTACAGCACTTTCGGTCGAGAGTTGCTGGCGATATACCTCTCCATCCGTCATTTCAGGTCATTCCTGGAAGGACGTGACTTTAGCATTTTTACGGATCATCGTCCGTTAATATTTGCTCTCCATTCTCAATCAGACTCTCATGCTCCTAATGAGCGAAGATACCTTGATTTTATTCTTCAATTTACTTCAGACATTCGACACATTTCAGGTTCTTTGAATGTTGTGCCGGATGCGCTGTCTCGCATCTCAGCAATTTCTGACCCTGGACACTCTCACATCAACCTTTCAGAGATGGCTAAGGCTCAGTCCACGGATACAGACCTCCAAACTCTTATTAATTCACCCACTTCATTGCAAGTCCGCTCTTTACCAGTTGAACCCAAGTCAGACTTACTAATTTTATGTGACGTCTCGACTGAGCATATTCGACCATTGGTCCCACAAGGGCTGCGAAGAGCTGTTTTTGCTAAACTCCATTCCCTTTCTCACCCGGGAATTAAGGCCACCCAAAAATTAATTGCAGCTAGGTTTGTATGGCCAAGTATGCACAAAGATATCCGCAATTGGACTCGATCTTGCCTTCAATGTCAGCGTGCCAAAGTTCACCGACACACAGTCAGAAATTGGTACCTTTCCTTTGCCAAAGGCTCGTTTTGAGGCCATACATCTAGACATAGTCGGCCCCCTCTATTCTTCTCGAGGTTATACCTATCTTCTCACTGTCATTGATAGGTTCACAAGATGGCCAGAAGCTGTTCCTTTGACTTCTTGTACTGCTTCTGCAGTAGCTCACGCCTTTGTTTCATGTTGGGTTTCCCGTTTTGGAATACCTGCAACCATTTGCACAGACAGAGGTGCTCAATTTGAATCGGCCTTATGGAAGGAACTCATGCTCCTTCTTGGGACTGAGCGCATCAGAACAACAAGCTATCACCCGCAATCCAATGGGGTGATAGAACGCTTCCATCGTCAACTTAAAAGTTCCTTGCGAGCCACTGATCCATCTACTACATGGGTGGACAGGCTACCCCTAATCCTACTCGGAAT